>JADLZL010005500.1:0-76641 GCA_015844335.1 Chrysopogon serrulatus | reverse complement strand
GGACAATCACTCGATTTTGAAAAAACCACAAATAGCCAAATAAATCAGAAAGAAAACATATTCCAAATGTAAAAAAAAAGGAAATCTCAAATATTCAACAAAACTAAATATTGCGTAGACAAATACCATTTAATCTATGCAATGGAAAATAAAAATATAGGTAGATTTAACATAAGGAAATACAGATTACGGATAAACATATTACCGATTTCATCTATGCAATGGAAAATAAAAATATAGGCAAATTGAACAGTAAGGAAATACAGATTAGCGTATAAACATATAACCAGATTTATTCTATGCAATGGAAAATAAAAATATAGGCAAATATAACAGAAGGAAATACAGATTACCAGATAAACATATTACCAGATTTAATCTAGGAAATGAAAATAAAAATATAGGCAAATAAATCAAAATGAAATACAGATTCCCAGATAAAAATATTACCAGATTTAATCTATGAAATGGAAAATAAAAATATAGGCAAATAAATCAAAATGAAATACAGATTCCAGACATGCAAATTAGCAACATAAATATAAAATTACAACAATATTGCGCTAATATTACAACAGAGCTCAATATAATTTACAAAGGCAAATATGAAGTAAATATTATACTGAGACACAGTAATAAAAAGCACAGGGACACTACAAGTAAGAAGAAACACTAGGCAACAAAATGAGATAGCAATGGAGCCAGTACAGACACAACATTGATAATAATATCAACTAAGCATATATAAAATTTGAATTATAGAAATCATTCAGATAGATAAAAAGACTGAAATTATAGGATGCAAGCAACTGATTACAATACAAGATAATCATAGGTATCATACGTAACAGTTCAAACAAATCTTAACAAGTTTCAAATACTTATTTCTCGAACCAAGGATAGATACGATCTCGCAACTACTTTGAAGCTGCATCTCTTTTACTGATCACTATGAATCGAGCAGACTAGAAAAAATCTTGAGCTGAAGGTCGCTGAACTATACTGAGGACACGGCAGAAGCAGATATCTTGACCATCAACGATGAATGAACGGCCAGCCATCAACTGAGCATCTTCAGCATCCAGAACAACAACATAAACAGTAGCATTAGCAGAATCCAAACAATAATCATATTTTGGAATAAACGATGGACCACGGTTCTGTTTAACAGCTCTTGCAACCAGCTTCATCTTATCACCACTGATCAGATCTTTCACAGCCATAAGCCTAGTCTGATCTCCAGTAACTAAACCCAGTTTCTCAATGACTAAAGCAGATACAACTTCGAGCATCTCCAACAATTTGGCAAACATCACTTAACAAATCTCTAGTTTTGCCAAGTCTCAAAACCAAATGCCAAGTAAAAAAATAGGCCTTCTCCAACAAGTTGGCATTTGGGCTTGGCAAATTGAAAACAAGTGGCCCACATGTCTTAATTTTTTGGTGGGGCCGGTGCCTGGCAATTCCAACCCGCGCACGTAGGGAGGGTCGCGGTGTATCGCTTCACCTTCTACGCCGCCGCAGGGCGTCGGGCGTTCTTCTCCTCTTCCGCCGATCCTTCCTGCCCGCCCCTTCTTCCTCCATCGATCCAGCCATCTTTCCCTCCCTCGAACTCCATCTTCTCCAACCAGCCAGGCCCGGCCCTGGGGCAGGGCGAGCACCAGGTATGTGTATGTATACTACTTCCAAAAAGTATATGTGCAGTAGTAGGCGAGTAGCAAATGCGCTTGTTGTTGTTCTTGAGCGATTCTCTTGTCACTCGTTAGTCATCACTTTCGGCAATCGGCATGCCCCATAGGCCAGCCCATATCGTCCACGGAGATTCCTCGCTATACAAACTAATGTGAACGTGCTATAGTAGTAGAGCATAGATCAATTTCTATAGATCAATTTCTCAAGATGAAACTTGAAAGATAATACTCAAATTGATTTAATAAACGTCACTTTTATAGTTTCAACTAAATTGCATCAATATTTATGACATAAAATTAGTACCTTTAGATGGATCATAAAATAATATTTTAGTGTACTTATTTAGAGCATATTTGGATTCTATGGTCTAATATTTTAGTGTACTAAACTGCAACCAAACCACCATGCCAAGGAAGAGATCTCGTGCTCGAGACGCAGTTAGATGAATCTTCATCCGATGACGACGACCTTCTCCTCTCCTCGGTTGCTCAAATGGTGAGCAATCTTTCCAACGACGGTGAAAGAAGGCCCGGTGGCTCCGTCCCTGGTCATCGAGTAATTTATCGTGATAGAGAAGGCGGCCATGACAGGATGTTCCAAGATTATTTGGCGGATAATCCAACGTTTGGTGAAGATATATTCCGTCGAAGGTATATGGTTTGATCTATCACATCAGATTTGTTTGTAATATGTGCTTTCTTATTTTTTTTGCTCAAATATGTGCTAGCTATCACATCGGATATATAATTTGTTTCTTTAGGTTTAGGACGTCGAAGAAGCTTTTTGTACGCATAATGAACGCCGTTGAAGAGCACGATGATTACTTCGTCCGTAAAAAAAAAATGCGTGCAATGTACGTGGACTGAAGTTGCTTCCAAAAGGTCACTTTGCCGCTATGCGAATGCTCACTTATGGGATTCCAAAGAGATGTTACGATGAGTACATTCGCATTGGCGAAAAGTACCGCACTAGAGAGCCTTCGAAAGTTTGTTGCTTTGCAGTTGGTTGATATTTTTGAAGATGAATACCCGAGGTACCCCAATGAGAAAGACAAAGCACGCTTACTTGCCATGGGTGAGAAGAAAGGTTTTCCTGAATATTAGGATGCATCGATTGTATGCATTGGGCATGGAAGAACTGGCCCATATGACAAACAAGGTCGAGACAAGGGCATGTGGACAAACCCACTATCATTCTCGAGGCTGTTGCTTCGACGATCTTTGGATATGGCATGCCTTCTTTGGGATGCCCGGGTCACATAATGACATCAATGTTCTTCACCGGTCCCCTTTGTTTGCAAACTTGGCGGAAGGTAGAGCTCCACAAAGTTAACTATACGCTTAATGGGCATGATTATACGATGGGCTATTATCTTGCAGATGGTATATATCCCTCGTGGGCTACATTAATCAGTTCCATCACTTGTCCAATGGGTAACAAGAACAAATATTTTGGCGAAGGCACAAGAAGTCGCGAGGAAGGCCGTGGAGAGAGCTTTTGGTGTTCTTCAAGCAAGGTTTGCCATTGTTCGTGGACCAGCTCGTCCCTTGGGACATAGAGACATTAGCATTAATCATGAAGGCTTGTATTATCATGCACAACATGATAATTGAAGATGAAGGGCATGTGGATCCCGATGAGCGTTTTGAGGACGGTGGTGAAAATGTGGAACCCGAACGTGGCAGCCCACTCGAACATTACAAGAATTTATTGAGGCGCACAAAAAAGATCGAGAGACCCGAAACACATGTCCAACTCAAAGAAGACCTTATTGAGCACCTCTCGAACCATCATCCCGATTTATATAGCTATAAAATTTGATCATTACTTTACATTTCGTAACAGTTGTTGTTTTTTTTAAATTATATGCTATCAAGTACCTTGTTTGAGACTAAGGTTCACTTGTTCTAAAATTTCAGACCAGGTGTTGTTTTAAATTTGATATGTATGTCATCTCTGTCATTCTTTGTTGGTTTCATTCAGTTCTTTGTCATTTGATGTGTATGTCATTCTCGGGGACGAAAAAGATATATGCAGTGCTGCAGTGCACTGTCAATTGAGCAGCGCAGCTCATTCGCTTGTTGTTTCACCAATCATTCAGTTGCTATTTCACCAATCAAGAAATGCAGCAGCCAGCTCTGCGAATGAAGCAGAGCACCCGCCACTGCCGGTCGCGAATGAAAGCACGCAATGTTGCTTATCTGTTGGTTCCCCTCGTTGTCGTCGTTTTGAAGTTCGGGAAGCATGCCAAAATGTTAATCAAGCTGAATTAAAGAGCAGCCGGCCACCAACAGGAAGCATGCCAAATGTTAATCAAGCAATACACTTCGACTTGAAACACATGGAATCATTCCAAATGATAATCAAGCTGAATTAAAGAGCAAACTGAATTACACCGAATGATAACAGGTTCGATAACCGAATGTTAACAAGTTCGATAACCGACACATTACAAACTGAATTAAAGAGCAAACTAAATGATAACAAAGTTCTGATAACTCCGACACATTACAAACTGAATTAAAGAGCTAACTGAATGATAACAGGTTCTCGATAATCGACACATTACAAATTGAATTAAAGAGCTAACTAAAAAATAAACTAAGCTTCAATCTTGATCTAATTAGCCATACGGCGAGCAATGATCTTCCTCTGCATGACCTCGTAGTACTCCAGCCGCAGCGTCGAGTTTGCTCTTGTCCACTTGCATAATTTCTTTTTCTTCTTTCATCAACTTCGCCTCCGCAAGTTTTGCTTCATTTGATGCTCGCTCCTTGTCCACCTCTAGTGCAGCCTTGTCTAGCTCAAGCGTTTGCTTGAACCTTTCCTCTTTTGCCATCTCTTTCTCCTTGTCCAAAGCAGCTCCTTCTTAGCCCACATCTTATCTATAGCCTCTATGCAAAGTTCAGCAGCTCCACCTAGCCTAAGATTTTGTTTGGACTTCTTGATCCCGTCTGACCTCTTTCTTGGTTGAGTTTGTTCAGCATCTAATTCTATTACTCCTTCATTGATGTTTGCTTCCTCATCCCTTGGCCTGGACGACTTGGTGGCCTTCTGTTTCTTCTTTGCTTCTTTCTCTATCTCGGCAAGCTCTATCCTCTTCAATTTCCATTTGTCCTCTCCCTTCAATATGTCATAGCAATGCGTAAGCGTGAATGACTTCTTCTCCTTGTCTAATTCCGAGTACATCTTTCCAGCTTCATTGATCTAAAAAAGAAATTTGTCAATGTACAGATCATTTAAAATAAACCAAATGCCACAATGAATACAAATCTCAGACCTTGTTTTGGATAGTCAGTCCACTTTGATTCCTTCGTTCAATCGCCTCATAGCATGCACAATACTTGTTCACCGATAACTGAATTGCCAACCACCTATGCATAATTGAACTTTGTGTCCTCACAGCTGCAGTCTTCTTGTTCTTCTCAAAAAAAGAACGAACTCTTTTCCAAAAGGATGCACGAGTTTGATTGGCACCATGAATGGGATCCTTGCTAACGCTCAACCAGGTCGGAGCATATCACTTCATCCTCCCGCCATACAAAATTCTTGGTCCTCTTGGATCCTTTTGTACAAATGAGTTGCCTGCACCTCTTCCACATCGACATGCTGCACTTCTACCACATCGTCATCTGCTGTTGCTTGGGTCATCGGAATGTTGAGGTCGGGCGATGCCAAAGAAGACCACCTTCATCTCCGTTGGGAACTCCATGGAGAAGAAGGTCGGTCCGAAAATCCATCCTCTACCATTTGATCTGTATGGCAGCAAAGATCAATTAGGAAAGGCAAAGAACATCAAGAGGGCAAAACGTGAAAACCTAGAGGGGCAAATCAAGATGCAAACAGATCGGTCCTACGAATACCCTAGCAAAGGCGATTTAGATACAAAAAAAGTTGATCGATGAAACAAGGATGCATCGATGAAACAAGGATCGAGGGAAGAACATACCTGTCCTTGTCGCGTCCATCCTTCTCTCGGCGACGGGCGCGGTCGGTGAGGTATGCCCCGGCGGCGGCGATCCTTCTCCTCGCGACACAGTCCAGGCACACGAAAGGAAGGGCGGGGAGGAAAGGAAGGGCGGGGCGGCTTTAGCGGGAAAGGAAGGGCAGGGGCTTTTTGGCGCCCGCGGAAAGGAAGGGCGAGGCGGCGCCCGGGAGAACTGGAGAAGGCCGAAATCGCGGGCGATGCCAAGCGCTGAACGTGCGCATCTTTGCGCCAGGAAGGGGGTATTTGCCAAGCTCCCCAAAATGCCAAGTGCTTTTGCCAAATTGTTGGAGCCTTCTTTTTATCGTTTTGCCAAAAATTCTAATTTGCCAAGTGCTTTTGTCAAATTGTTGGAGATGCTCTTAGAAAGGGTATTAATAGACCGCATACCCCCTGTACAAGAAATAAACATGAGAAAATGATATATATATCACAATCATAATCATAAACAAAAAAATTGACATATCAATAATTAATTACAATCACAAATCACCTGAATCCCGAAAATATCCATAAAAGCTTTTAATGAATTGGTCCTGGAGATAATACTCTTCACTTGATAAAAGGTTACAAGTATCTCGATCAACATTAACAATGCAGAACGAAAAGAAAGCAAAGATATTGCTCATCATGCACAAGACAATATACATTCCCTGTCGGCCTCATCATAGCGTAATTTGAATTTCCTCAAGAAAAAAAAGACCACATGCATACTTAACAAAGAATCGCAAAGAATTATTCATCGGATCCTCATACTTCCAAGAAGAATGCCTATCAATAGCAATCGACTCTTTTTGCTCACCAACTTCCAAACCAAGGAACTCAATAACATATCCGATACAGGCTTCGACTCAAGAATATAGTCAGATGAACCACTGGAGGCCATGATCAAAAGGTACTGAGAAAAAATAACATGAAATCAACCAGAATTCTAAAACAAATACATGCAATGAACAAGTAGCTATAACAAAGGAAGACAATTTTAACCATCAGTGAACTAATTTAACTATTTACACATAGACAAGATACACATAAATAAAAAATTAAGGAATATTAATAGAAATTAACGGTAACCCAATAATAACCCAAAAATATAACATATATGCACACTAAACAGATAGCAGTATAAACATGAACATAACATACAAGAGTAGCAGTAATATTAAGAATGACAAGAAAAAGAAAATTAAATTCATGTGAATCAGAATCACAAAACAAATAAAATAACCAACATAACATGCAACTACAAGAAACTGAACATAATAACTATAACAAAAAATAAAAATTATTAGATCTAAAAAATATATCATAAACAAAAAGAAAATCATAATACATTCACATATATACACAAGAAGAAAATGCATAGAATCTATTAACAATTATGATGAGGAAACTAGAAGAAAAATGACTTACCTTTCCAAAAAACAGAAACCTAATCGATTAAAAGTAGAAGATAGGGACCAGATAGAAGAGTACCTTTCGAAACAGAGAGACCTAATAATATTAGAAGTACAAGATTAGCACCAGAAAGAAGGGGAGAGAGCACGAGAGATGATATAAAACAAAGAATAAGAGGATTGGAAAAAAAACATGACAGGAGGGAACACAAAGAGAAATGAAATCTAAGAAACAACCAGATCTACTTACCTTGATTCAAGTAACCACCAGATCTAGAAAGCAGATCTAGAAAGCTTGGAGGAGAATGACAAAAGAGGACGGGGATCCAGATCCAGAGAGAGGACGAAAAGTGAAGGTTAAAAGCCAAGGACCGGTGAAAATGAGAGAGAGAGAGCAGTAACCGCACCGACAGTAGTAAATATACATGGAAAATGAGATCCATCGAAGACTTAGGAAAAGCCAAGAGACACAGGCCTTGACATACAAAGCCCAAATAGATAAAGCCCAAATAAGAAAACAAAATAAATATAAAATAAACTGTTTAAAAAGAAAAGGCCCAAAAGCCCAAATACATAATACAGAAGAAACATTAGCCAGAAGAAAAAGGCCCAAGTCCCAACCACGAAGGGGGGCACACAAGGGGCAATACTGTACAAAGAATTAAAGCCCAGGCAATGTGACATCGATCACAAACCTACTATACACTACCACAGCCGCCAACCTACAGCCGCCAGAAGCCAGAAACAACAACGATCCAGAAAAGCAAAAGGGGGAGACGCTACAAACAAAGCCAACCAGGAACAAGAAGATGGAGGAGGAAGAAAATCAAGATCACCAGACCAGGAAAACAGCAATTGATCCCCATCGAACCATACAAGTAAGACTGATAGACTAACCTTATAATAGATTCAGATCTCCAATAGCATGAGCTAGGAGGCCAAGATCGCCAATAGCACCAGCTAACTTGATGATAGGCTCAAACTGAAATCAAACAAATTTAAGATTAATACATATAAAATTAAAAGATAAGTCAAGAAGAACTCTATTCATTTTGACAGGTTATTGGTTAACTAACCTTATTAGAGATTCATCTCTCAAATAGCCTAGATAACTTGATAACAAGCTTGAACTGAAACAATTACAGATTATGAACAGATATGTCAATAACTAATCCTTCAAAATTCACAGGTGGTTGACAATAACACATTACAGACACACAATGATAGAGGATGGAAGAAATGATGCAAAACAGAGGGATGGAACAGATGATGCAAATCAATGATAAGCAGCTCATGATCAACCCAGAAAGCTTTTGGAAAGGCAACTACACAGGCTGATCATGGAGCGGATCGAAACTCACAGGGAAGACAACATGGCAGCAACAATTTACAAGGTAAAAACTATTTTACATTATGATATTCCAAAACTTACATTAATCAATTACAAATATTACAATTACACATTTAATATAAAAAAATCATTTACCATACTGTAAATGCAAATAATAATTACTGTAATACTAATTACATTAACTTATGCAGGAACCCTATGAGTCATACACATCTTTGCTGCTGGGAGACCTAAACACACAGGTAAAATGAGATACAACAAACTTTTCATATAGTTAAATATCATAATTAACATAATCAAACACCAATCTATATCATGCAGGAAAGAGTAATGCAGACCTTATACACATCAAATGAAGACATAATATTATCAAACCAAATACAATCCAGTGAACAATGCCAGGTACTATGACAACAAATTTGATTTCAAATACTTTCTATACAGAAACAGAGAGAAAGAACCAAGGCACATATTACAATTTTAATAGAAATATATTATCAGCAGGAAAAAGGAGACTATGAAGGCTTCAATGAATACTTTGACATGGACTATGAAGAAGACAATGAGGTAAAACAGATTATAGAAACTTATCTTCTTCATAAATGAGTATTCCAACTGCGACTATGATGACAAAATAGACACTTATCTCCTCTAAAATGAATTACAGACTTGAAACCCTGGAACATGAAAGAATGAGAAGCACCACATACAACTGGAGTACGACATATACAGCAATTTCAACATTGAAAAGGTAAGAAAATGAAATGAAAATATCTTAGAGAAATTTAACATATACAATTACAATGACAAAGGAACTAAATGTAATCTATATTTGCATGTAGGACACATTACAGATAATGGGGACAAACAGTACTACAACAGAGATTATACAGCATGCAACATTACAGATTGGAGGATTACCAGAATCACCATCTCATTCAATGCTACAGGAAATCAGAAATGAAAGAGTAATTCAAACTGAACAAGTGGGCCAGATAAGTACAGGCAGTCAGGGAGATGAAATGCTAACAGAAGAAGAGATAGATGCATTTATTTAGTCTGAAATAACAGCAGCAAGAGAGGGGAACAATGCAGACTGTAACAGCAAATACACACCTCAAATTGATATGGAATTTGAAAGCCGAGAAGATGTCCATCACTTCTTCCACTTCTATGGATTCCTGGCAGGTTTTGAGGTAGTTGTCACATATACAGCAAGAACAACTGACAGCAAAAGAAACAAAGAGGTATTCAAGCAAGAAATGAAGTGCCACTACTATGGTAAACCTAAAAAGAAGAAAAACAGAGGAGATGAGGAAGAAGAAATACAGACACAGAGCAATGCAAAGGATAAAGGACCAAAGAGGAGAACAAATGTATAGATGAAAACTGACTGCCCAGTGGTAATGGTCGTGAAGGAGAAAAAAGGGATATGGAAAGTTACCAGATTAAACCTAGATCACAACCATGAATTACAGCCTGAGAACAGGGAGATGTTGTTCAGTGGACATAAGTACATGACTGAAATGGAAAAAGCAATAATCAGAACATTGAATGACAACAACATTCCCATAAGAAAGATGATATCAATTCTATCATATTTGAGGGGAGGAGTCACAGCTTTACCTTACAAGAAGAAAGATGTAGCCAATTTCAGAACAAAGCTAAACAGAATAATTACTGGGACAGATATGAAACAGGCACTAAACTACTTTGCAGAAAGGAAAAGTAAAGATCCAAGCTTCTACTACAAATTCGATGTAGACGAAAACCTCAGAGTCAAAAACATGTTCTGAAGAGATGCAGAACTTTCAAATGGGTCTTCGAAACATTCACAGATTCAATGGGAGGAAAGAAACCTGTTACAATCATCATTGATCAAGACAAAGCAATGAAGGCAACAATAGAGCAAGTATTCTCTGATACAAAATACAGAAACTGTTTATTCCACATCAAAAGAAAATGCTACAACAAAAATCTGAAATGCTTTGCAGCGAATAAAGGCTTACCAGAAGAATTTGAAGATATCGTAGGAAACAACTTGACCATACAGGAGTTTAAGATGCTCTGGACAAAAATGATAGGAGATTACAAACTACAAACAAACAAATACTTTAATAAAATATGGGAAATGAGAGAGAGATTCATACCAGTATACTTCAAGAATGATTTCTTTCCATTTCTTCAAAGCACAGGAAGAGTGAAGGAACAAATGTAAAAGTGAAGGACAATGTCGGGCCTACATACAGCATCACAAGCTTCTTAAAGGAATATCAGAGAATTTTAGATACAATAAATATAGCTGAAGCAAGAGAAGACAATGTCAACAAACAGAAAACTCCAAAGCATATGGAATTTGGATACAGTATAGAGCTACAAGCAATGGAGATGTATAACAAAAATATATTCAGCAAGTTCATGACACAACTCAGAGCTACAAGTAGACTAAACTACAAGAAAATTAACCAAACAGGCCAATATGAAGTGTGGGAAAAATCAAATCAAGTACATACCCAACACAGAGTAAGGAGATACATAGTTGACACTGACCTGACACAAGGCAAAGAAGAATACAGCTGCATATGTGCAAAATTCAACAAGGATGGAATACTATGCTCACATATACTGAAAATATTAGTAGAGACAGAAGTCAGTCAGATACCAGAGCAATACATACTAGAGAGGTGGAGGAAAAAAGAAAGAAAATTAAACCTGAAAAGATATCATTCATCAACAGCTACAGATGACATCCTCAGATACAACATCCTTGCAAGAGAAGCAGCACAGTTAACTTCGAAAGGATCATCAAAAGAGGAAGCAATAGAATATGTCCTAGATGAGTTCAAAAGAATTTCAAAGAACCTAGACATTATACTATCATCTGGTAGTTCAACATTACCTGAAGGAAGTGGTCAACCTGAGCCATCTGTACAAGTGAATCACAATCCAACAGAGCCAACAATGAACAACCTACAGAATATTGATGAAGAACCAACACTGCAAGACCCAGAAAGCATAAAAAGGAAGGGAAGACCAGAAAAACCAAAGAGATGGAAAGATATGGTGGAACAAGAGAGAGAGAAGGCAAAAAAATGTAGAAAAAAACAAATAACAATGAAACAAATGGTAAGGAAAAACTAAAGAAAAAAAGGCAGATAAAACTATAGATTCCAAGAATTCATTATAAATACTAATTACTAAATTATCATTGCAGGTCCAAAAGAGAAAAGCATAAGAAGACGAGAGCAACCACAAGCAAAGGATAGAAAGAGAATATAGAAGATCACAAATGGAGCATGAAGCATTCAGAGACGAAGACAAATTAACACAAATGAGAGACACAAAACACCATATAATATGTACAAACATTGCAGCAAAGTAGAGACCATGGCTCATGAGAGCAGCCATTGTCAGTTTTAATATTGTATCGCCTATTACAGAAAACTACAGTTGGAGAATGTACTGAGTGATATATTTACATATGCTACTAATATTGCTTCGAACAAGAGACTAAAGAAGGTCGAGGATTAGATCAATAGCAGATAGATGACGATGTCTACATGTCCTCAAAATCCTGCCAAAATTTGAAAAACCTTATAGATAATGATCAGATTAAAAATACTGACAAAACTAAACAAATATAGACATATATACCTCAATCTGGTAGTCCTCAACAAGATCTTTGCGACCAGAGTTCTTTGGGGAGAGAATCAGATCATTGACAAACTTAATCCTCAAATTAGGAATATCGGATTGCTTGAACAAAGTGAATAGAGAAGTACGAGGGGATTTCCAATGCTCAAGAAACATCATTGCATACACACCAGAATCACAGCTGCAGAGAATAAAATTTAAGCAAAAATCGAATAAAATTTAAAAAATAAAGAACTAGATAAAGGTAACCAGAACTTACGTATTAGTAGCAGGCTGCTTTGGAACAAATGGATATGAAAGCTTGTAGCCATGGAACCCCATATTAATTAAACCAAATTTGTTCCACCAAAACTTGAAATTTGGAATATGCAAATACATAAAATAAATATAAACTGTAACATCAATAAAATAACTAAATAAAAACAAAATGAAGTAATAGACATACCAGTTTATCCCTCACTTCAACTTGATATTCATCTTGCAAACTAAAGTATGAATCCAAGAAAACAAACATACGATCCTTGATGTCAACAACAAAAACAAACCAGTGCTCATCATGGAGACAAGGAAAGAACAGCTACAAGTCATAAAAAATAAAAAATTAAATATACTAAGAAGAAATATAAAGACATAGACAAAGAACAATAACAAAGAAACAAATGACAACTCATTACCAAGTTACAACAATAAAGGGGCCTAGACTTTGAAGATCTCGTAAAAAGCTCTACTCGAATATCTTCATTAGCGTACTTGGACCTTAAGAAGTTGCTCCTACAGAGCATATAATAAAACAATAATAAAAAACATGTATAAAAAGTAAAAAAATAAATATACTGACAAAATTAAAGTTACTTACGTAAAATATTAGAGAACAGATAATGATATTCGACAACTCGGGATGACCAGATGCTTGAGAGTACAAATGATAAAGCGTAACACTTGCAATGGTAAAGTTATTGACAAAACCACCAGGTTTGAGAGATTCTCCGAGTGCCCAATAAGTACATCGAACTCCACTAAACAAGACAGCATCATCACTTGAAAATAAAAAAAAATAGAAGATAAAAAAGAAAGAAAAAGAAGACAAAAATAAATACTGCAACTAAGCTTAACATACCTACTATGCCTTGACATGGCCAAATTACAAATAGCCTTATAGTTCTTAATCTGAGCTTTCGTAACATGGAATTTGGCTCTTGCATTCTCAAATTCATCAGACAAATAATGAGATGGCTTAACAGTCCTCCTAGGCCCATGAAGAGAAACCTTACCATCAGTAGAATTATCCAAAATCTTAAAAGAAGATCTACTACCAGATGTAGGCAATTCATTGCCAATCATAGAGTACCACCACATAGTTTAGAAGCAAATGGATAAGGAGTGATAGGACCAGAACTTGGATTCACCAAACTGGAATTATAAAGAGCTTCTGATTTCTTTCGCATCAATTGAAGCTTCTGAGATAAAGATCTTGAACCAATAATAGACACTTCAGGAGAAGAAACCTATAAAATATGAAAGCATAAACAAAATGTGAATAAAAAAACCCAAATGAAAATACTTACATTCACAGCTCCACCAACAGAACAACCAACACCAGATGAACCATTGAGATTAGAAGACAACTTCTTAGATAGCTTAGGACTCAGTGAAGGAGAATCAAGATCAGTTAAAGGAAGAGTCTGCATGCGTAAGCCACCCTGAAAGATAAAAACTATTAAAACACAGAAAAAATTTTAAATACCCAAAGAAACAGAGAGAGAAAACCCATAAAACTTTACGATATTAAAGTCTACGGAGAACTAAAACCATCAGTTTTAACAACAGCAACATCATCTTGCCCAAGGGGGATAACATCATCAACCTTCCGAGAAGGGACAGAATGCGAAGAGACTTTTCCAAAGAACATGAACTTGAAAAGATTTAGGACAACGATCATAAGACTGAGGCAAATCAACAGGATGAACTTGTGAACCTGATTTAACTTGCATGTGACAAACACCTAAACAATTTATAAATCAGAAAAAAACATATAAAATATATAATAAATAAAAGGGGGCAAAATCACGGGGATAGAATAAATGATGCAAGACAGAGGGATGGAAAAGATAATGCAAATCAATGATAACCAGCTCATGATCAACCCGAAAAACTTTAAGAAAGGCGGTATACTGGGGCTAATCATGAAAGATATCACAAATAAACAGGAACACAACATGGCTACAACAATTTACAAGACAAAAACAATTTAACATTAAGATAATCCAAAACTTACATTAATTAATTACATAAATTACAATTACTCATTGAATATAAAATATCATTTACCATACTTTGCAAATGCAAATAATAATTACTTGTAATACTGATTTCAATAACTTATGCAAGAACACTATGACTAATACTTATGGCTCATACACATGTATGCTGCTGAGAGAAGTAAACACATAGGTAATCTGAAATCAAAGAAACTTTCTATATATTTAAATATCATAATAAACATAAACAAACAACAATCTATGTCAACAACGAAAGGGCAATACAGACCTTATACACATCAAAGGAGGACATAATATTAACCAAGCAGAATCAAACCAATGAACAATGGCAGAAAACTTTAATAAAATAAAAAAAAAACTCACGCCGAGAGGAGATACCAGCAACATCATCAAGAACACCCCTAGAAGCGCATTGAATAGGAACTAAACAAAAACAACAAAAAAAGGTAAAATACATATATTTAAAAACTAAAAAATATGAAATAACTAACCAGGATCATTAGGCAAAAGAAGATCTACAAACTTTATCAACATCAACCTATAATATAAACCAAAAAAATTAATAAAGAAAGAAACAAGAATAAAATAAAAAAGATAAAGGGAATAATGGAAAAGTAATACCTGAGACTCATGCAATTCATTGAAACCATGTCCATTTCCAGATTGACTACCCGGCTCGAAAAAAACGAGCATGAGGATGAGAAGTATCATAGTCGACAAAAGCTGCTTTAAGACTTTAAGAACTAAACCCCGAGACTTCACCTTAAAATTATACACAAGATTAATCAATGTAGCAAACATGGTCTTCAAATTATCAAGAAGAGCACCAAGAGAGACAATATCAACGAGATATAGAAGGGAGATTATCATTCAATGATGTTCAATCAATTTCAAAACACCGAACTTCAAACTGTCAGAACAATACAACCACACGCCGCTTCAAGCTTAGATAAGAAATCATTGGCATCGAAATCATCGAACCTACTTCGGGCGAGGAGGAAAAGCCTAGTAAAATAATAAATTAATAACAAAGTCAACTATATGGTAAAGATAATACAAAATTTGAAATAACACAATATAATAAACAATCATGACACAGATAGAAGAATACAAGAGACAAAGATAAGGTAAAGAAAGAAAAAAAATACCTTGCCATAACATGTCTTCTCAAAATCAAGAACAGGGCCTCATACCATACGGTGATGATGATTTAAGATCGAGATCGAGAATACTTCCGATCATATTCTCGCTTCCAAACTCCAATTCGAAGAAAGGAATCGAGAGACACGACGATGAGAGAAATCAACATGATCCAAATAGGTAACCTTGGCAAAAAAGTAAATAAAGACATGTAAATATACTTATCAATAATGAATAACATAAACAAAACGATGGAAAACAATACAAAATACTTACTTGCAAGATAGAACAAACAACCTCCAAGAGCTCCAGACTTTTTGACCAGACTTCTTTCCCTTATTGAAACTATTCACACCATGAAGCAACCAACGCAAAACAAAGTCTGACCAGTTGTAAGATTTGATATGATCTAAATCTTCAAACACACCAAGGTATCGAGGGCTCGGCACAATGTTAGAATTAGGACAAATGAAACAATGGAGAGCAACAACAAGGAAACATATAATGACTAATTCATCAGAGAGATCATCAGAGGCCAACTGAGAAGAAAAGTAGGAAATCTGAGGCAGAGAGGTCTTGCCAATCTTATCCAGAACTTCCAAAGCATAATTAGAAGGGAAAAGAGTGCTATCAATGGGGATACCAAGAACAAGATTCACGGATCTAGGAGTCAAAGGTATAACCTTCCCATGAACAATCAGATCTCCAAATTTAGACTCCACAAGCGAGGCAAGCCACTTAGCAAATTTTTTGGTACAAAGCACTTATCAAAACGAAGAAGAGAACCAAATCCATATCTCCGGATAACATCCTTCTTAGCATCAGACAAAGAAGAAACAACACTAGAAAATTTGCTGACAGACTGCCTCGTGAAACCATCATAGGAATGATTTGAAGATTTCTCTCTCTTAGACTACAAATAAAACAGAGAAACAAAATAAATAATAAGCCTATTAAGACAAAAAAACGACACATACAAACAAAGAAGAAAGAGAGAGACAGAGATAGAGAGTGATAGAGAGTCAATACAAAACATACCTGAGCAAGCAATGCACCGCACAATTTACGCTTCAAAGACTTGATTCTACGATCTTGAATGAAAAATTAACAAAAAGAAAGCAATATTAAAAAGAAATCAACACAAAATTAAGAAGGAAAACAATATCAAATTTAATTACGTTAACGACATACATCTTTTAAACATTCTAGATACAAACTTTGATTGAACTTTTGAGCAACAGAGTCATCGATGAAAAAAATCCTGCAGAAAAAAAAATTTATAAAAAAGAAGAAGTGACATAATAAAAACCCAAAATAAAAGTGAAATATTAACCAACCTCATCAAAACTTGGAACATCAGAACTGGATTTATCATCGGAAGAATCAACAGCAACATACCGAGAACACACAACATCTTCACTCGACTACCATGTAAATCATCTTGAGGAGAAACAGGATCAACTCTACGTTTTTTCCGACCTCTAGTCTCCATCTACAAACAGAATTATACTAATTCAGAATAGACAGAGGAACTGTTTGCATAAGAAAAGAAAACAATCTAACCAATTAAACCATTCCACAAAAGCAATGATACAATAGAGAGACAAATATTTGAAACATCTAATATACTAATTCATAATAACACAACTAAACTGCATAAAATGGACACCGCAGCAATAACTACCAAATCACAGAGATACATTACAAATAGACTAGGTAAACCGTTCCACAAACAACTATTCAGACTATAACACAACTAAACTGAAGAATACAACAACAACTAATATAACAGATATAACAGAGAAAATCATTACTCATTAATACAGAAATGACATTATAGATTAGTCAGATAAAATTGATGAATCAACAACAAACTTAGATAGGAGCAATACCAGGAAGAGGAAACGATAACTCACCAAATCGATTCTGGAGGTCAAAACCTAACCAACAGACTCGAGATAAGATGAACAACAACGCCATGATATATATCACACACATCAATTAATTAAAACAACGATTAAACATAATATATACAAAATTGACAGATAATCGAATCAATCAACGGAACAAACATAATACGCACCTGCAAATCGACGGCCACAACACCAATCGCCAGAACAGGGAACAAAAAAAAAGCAAAAAAAACGTAAGAGGAAACCACCCTAGAAGTCGATTTTCACCGCAAAATTAACAAATAACCTAAATAAATCAACGTAAGGGGAGAACACGCACCAAGATCAACGCATAAAACACCAATAGCGACGAACACGAAAGCGAGAGGAGCATGAGCGAAGCAGGATCGACGACGAAAAACCAAAATCCATATCGATACTGAGACAATACATAGCATACGAGGATTAGAACAACACGAATCGATCATACTTGCAATCTCGTGAGCAGAGGAAGAGGAGAATACAAACCCTAGACGGAGTCGCCGCCTCAATTGCCTCCGCCGAGCTCAAGAGAAAGGAGAGAGAACACGAAGCGATGAGTGGGGAAATGAAACAACCGGACGCGACGAGAAAATTCCAAACCAACTAATAAAGCGCGTTTCCCAAAAAATTGAAACAGACGCGCCGACAAAAAGGTGGGCCCCACGAGTCAGAGAAAGAAACGAAAACAAACAAAGGGACGGATCAGATGAGAGGGAAGCGCGATCGGACGACGGAGAAGATCGAGTGACAGAATCAACTCAATCGCTCGAGTGAGAAACAGATTTACCGTAATTTTAATATAAAATAATACAGTCTCCTAAAAGAATAGCAAATACCATATTTTTTTCCATCACAATGGTGGCAAGATAATTTCTTTTTACAAAATTGCAAATATGCCATCAGGCAATGTCCTCTTTCTTATTTCAGCACCGGTATTATATACTTCATCCTCAAATAAGAGCATGTTTTACTTCAAAAGAAAAGGAGCACATTTTGAAAACTTCTCATTCCTCAGGCTTTTCCAGAAAAGACAGTCCATGGTTATTATCAGCCGTAAGCGGAAGTGCAAGCTGCATTCTCTATTACCAACATCTTTAGCTGAAGAACTATTTCGACCATGGTTTGAATTTTCTTAGCTTTCAACAATCTTGGATCAGTGTTGTTTATTTTCCATTTCTCATTCTTGTATAACTATATAGATGTACACTACATACATCATCAAATATTTAAATATGATGCCATAAGCCTCTCACTATACTTTAGCACGTTCCATTTTTCATATGCCCTACAAGCAACACAATCGTCAAGTTTCCTAGAGTTTTTTTTTTCGACCGTATAGCCCGTTTTTCATTAATAGGAGTTTACAAGTCAGCTATGAAAGAACCCTGGGTAGATACAATGTAATGATCACACATGGTAGAAACAATCTAATTTAAGAGAAACTTGTCATTAATATAGACACAATTGAAAGTACCATTTATGATATTCATCTTAATCAAATACACTTCCAATCTATCTATATCTATATCTCTTATAAAGTCAATCCCTACTATAAGGTCTATATCTCTTATAAAGTCAATCCCTACTATAAGTTCTATCTAGTCATGCAAGCAATCCACATCATATTCCACTAATCTATATCTTTTCCCACTAATTAGCCATATCATCCCACTAACTTTAACTTATTAATGCAAGCTATCTATGCTATTTTCACTTAATTTAATTCTAATTCTTCGTGATTGCCGCGGCAACGCTTGAGGAATCTTCTAGTTTGTTGATGCAACAAAAAGCGTGAAACCTTTTCTCTAAAATAATAGAAGTCAAATATCAAACTATTATACGGAACTTCAACTATTTTTGAACCAATAGAGTCTGCTGCCACTTACCTTAGTTTCCTACAGGTATGCCACCTTTTACTCAAAGTTTCCTGCAGAATTAGCATAACAATAATCTTTTGTGCATGAAATGTGTAGCAGTGCAATAAAACTATGAAGACGATGAGCTGCCCAAGGAGATTAGTAAAGTATACTATGGTTGTGCTTGCGGTGGCACTGCGTGAATAAGGAAGGGTGGGCCAAGGGTCGTGCTTGTGTTAAGAAAAAGGCTTCTCATGTCGTGTTGTCATCATGGTATTATGCTGCACAAAGCATGAGCAGGCTGGAGGTTTCATACGTTGTAGATAGCATAATACTAGGGGTTTCATACGGATTTTCCTATAGGATTCCAATCTTCTAGAATTTCTCCATTTTTCATTTGTTCCAAAGGAGGCACAAGAGTGTGAACATCCAAAACAATTTGTATTTGCCATTAGAGAGAGTCGAGGCTGTTGTACAATGAGAACTCAAAATTGCACATTTATTGAGTCATATGATGGTCCTTTTCACTTGGTCATGACTCATGTGAGCAGCCGCACGTGTCACCTCTTCAGTAAACAATTGGAAGCCAAACCTGTCAATTTGAGATCAAGTATTCATGAACAGCGAACTTCATTTCCTTGTGACAAACTTTCATTCTTCAGAGCCCAGAAACTATAGTACAGTAACAGTAAGTATGTTGCACAATAAACACCATCTGGCCCCAAATGGCCCTAACACTGTTACATAGTAGTACTTGCATGCTAAACTTCTTGCATTTCTGATACCGATCTTACAGAATACTAAGCTTTACATACATCACAGACATGTGATTCATACTTAATGTATCTTGCAACTATGGTTACAAGCATTTCAGTTTCCATGCCCAACGCAAAGCTCGAATTTGAAGCATTGCAAAAGTTAAGTAAGTTGCCTGCAATCTACAAGGCTACAACTTTCAATAGCCACTAGTAGCCTAGTACTGGTCAGCAGCGTCAGAACTCAGAACAGGCAAATGCACAACCAGAAAAGAATGGTCAATGCCTCAATGGCAAGTTTGGCAGCTACGGCACTCGTGATTAGAAAGGCCAATCTCAAAGTCCAGAGCTCGTCGCAGGCGGTGACAGTGGCGGGGGCGGCGGATCAAGGGAGTCGAACATGTCCGGCGGCAGGTCGTCGAAGAAGTTGTCGGGCGCCGCGTCCGGAAGCTCGGCCTTGACGCCGCCGTGCGGGTACTCCGTGCCGAAGAACGGGAGCATCAATGGAGCGGGCTGCGTCACCGGGAGCAGCTCCTGGTAGGCGAGATGGTCCACAGCGCTGGCGTTGGCGAACCCAGGAGCCATGTTCCAGCCCGCCGGAAGCCCTGGGAAGTCGAGCAGAGGGTACGGAGGCTGGTCGAACGGCAGCAGCGGTGGCAGTGCCGCAGCGTTCGACGACGAGCACGCGTGGCTGTCGGAGGCCAGCGGCAGTGCTCCGTCGAAACTGACCAGCCCGGAGCCTGCCCAATCATACGGGGCTAGTGCAGCACTGTGCGCGTCCATGAATGGTATTGCTGCGCTGCATGGATGGGCACCGGAGGAGCTGCCCTCCATTGGAACATGATCCAGGCAGGGAACCTGACGAAGCATCAGGAATTCATGTTAAAAAAAATTGTCATCCCCGGGGGACACCAAATTCAAGCTGCAAATGATCACTTGTCTTAAAATTATCAGTGAATAGCGAGGGACAAGACTTGTAAAACAAGTAGCCAAGGACAAGGAGCGGGCAATGTGTGTTGCAAACAGGGCTTTACCACGGTGGCGGCGGGTCGCGCCTCCAAAGATGAGGCAACAACTGGCGCCTTGGCGCTCCTGCTCCTGCTCCTGCTGGACCGGCCGCGGAGAGGCGTCCCCAGGAGCCTGGCGAGCCGCTTCTGTCGGGTGCTCCAGAAGTTCTTGACGTCGTTGTCCGTCCTGCCCGGCAAGTAGGTGGAGATCCTCGCCCACTTGTTCCCGAACTGCGCCTGCAGCTCCAGCACCACGCGCTCCTCCTCTGCAGAGAACTTGCAGCCACTGTTGCAAGGCGCCATCACCATGGTGAATTCGTGACGAACCGTGCACAAAATGCAGAACACAACAAAGCGCAGTGCAGAGAGGAGATTACGAGGGCACGAGGGATGGTTCGGGATCAGTGCAGCCTAAACCCCAATCAAAAAGCAATTCTAACAACTAGAACCACATCAGTTACTATAATGCAAATGCAGTTGCAGTTAAGAATTCACAGTGCACTCAAACTAATTAAGCAGAGAGACGGAGAAGTGAATCAGAGGGGAGAAAACAAAGGGAGGAGGGGGTTTGCGCGTACGCACGTCTTGAGGTCTGGCCTGAGCTTGTTCACCCAGCGGAGGCGGCAGGACTTGCCTGTGCGCGGCAGGAGGCCTTTGGATCGAATGGAGCTCCAGTCCCGGGGCCCGTGCACGCGCACGTGCTCCAGCAGCACCGCGTCCTCCTCCGCCATCCAGTGCCCCTTCCGCACCGCCTCGCCCCCGCCCGCCGCGTCCCTCCTCCGCCGGCGGGCGCCGCCAGGTGCTCGAGCCATTGCCTCGACGCGAAGCGATCTCGCAGGCAGGCAGTAGAAGTGTTCCGGGAGGGCGCTGCCTCTGCCTGCCTGCGTCGTCGTGCGCCTTATGGGGCCCGCGGCGGGGCGAGCGAGGCGCACGTGGCGCTGTGGGGGCCGTCCGGTGGGGATCCGACGGACGGGTTTGATTCCCAAGGGGCGCAAGCAGCTTGGAACGGGCGCACGAACGCGAGTGGTTAACTGCTCCTCCTCCCACCCCCACGACCTCCGATTTCCGCGGCCCAAGCAAAGGAAGGATACTCCGTGTCTAAGCCTCCGACACATGCAGTGTGCTGGAAAAACATTTTGTTTTGTTGTTGCAACCTGGCAAAAAGTCCAGGCGAATTGCCATTCTTCCAACCTAAAAGTCGATTTCAGCTAGTTTGCATTTTTTTCCATCAGAAAAGAAAATCAAACAGAATATGCAAAGTAATTTCGGAGTATGTCCTCTGTGGAAAAAGGTGGAAATAACCATAAATTTTGAGGGATAACCATAAATTTTGAGGGATACAATACAAGGTACAACATTGATCTTATTAATTGCTCCTCTGCATTCTGCATTCTGAATTCAGGAGGACACACGCTTAGCTCTGAAACGGGAAGCAATCCACATCCACCCCTCAGCATTCTGTAGTTTCCTAGCAAGGCTAAGAAAATCCTCATCCAAATCACAGTTGCAGTGTGCTGGTTAGTCACTACCTCCCGCCCGGCGAGGAGGAGCTCCCATCCACCGCCGGATGCACGCGCCGACGCCCTTCATCTCCTCCACCTGCAGATATGCACACAATATAGGCACCAGATCAGCGAAAATTCGAGCAGCAAAAATCTTTCACCGTACGGGGAACGGAAGCTCAGAGTAGACGCCACACCGATCCGACGCCCGCGGCACGCAGCGCAGCGCCGACGGCGGTGGCGCCGGCGCCGACGAAGAGGGAGGCGATGGCGAACGCGTTGAACGGCATCGCCACCGCCGTTCCGCCCCTGCTGTGTCGGAACCACGCGACCCCGGCCGCGGCCTGAGCCGCGCTCGCCGCCGCCCACCATGGCCACCTCTCGGCCTCCCCGCCGCCGCCGCTGCCTCGGACGTCCATCCCCGCCGCCGTCACTAGGGTATTCGGGGTTCAGCTGCTGGAGTGGCGGCACCCTATAGAAGACGAAATCTCACCGACATGTGGAGCCCGCATGGAAGTATCCAGCTGCCGACCCACTGACATGTGGGACAGGTCCCCATCGAAGCGACTGTAACCCAGGCACCGGTGGGCTCGCCAGTCTGCCTGCCCCCTGTACCTGCATCCAGTTAATCGCGAGCCCGCTTCCAGTTCCATGGATTCCATAAGGCGGAGCTCCGTGCGGCTTGTCATAGGGCTCCTGCTGATTCGGTTCAACTGGTGCTCGGTAAGCGTAGATCCGATTCGATTTGGTCTGTGGAGTTTGTATTGGTTCGTCACATCATTGATGATGGATTTGGATTGTTGGGGTTTTGGGGGTGCAATCAGGTGGTGGGCGACGAAGGCACGGGTAAAGTAGGCGTGGCGTTCCCGGTGGTGGTGAGCACCTGGCCGTTCCGGGAGGCGGTCAGAGCGGCGTGGAGGGTGGTTTTGGCCAGTGAAGGAGGTTCGGCCATCGATGCTGTTGTCGCCGGCTGCTCCGCTTGCGAGGAGCTCCGATGCGATGGTACAGGTTAGTCCTTGCTGGCCTGCTTCCTTGCGCGTGCTGTTCGTTATGTTAATCGAGCAAGGTCACAATTGTAGCTCACGAAACCACCGAACTGGGGCGGTAATAGCCATGCTGCTCTCTCCTCTCTGAAGTATATCGATGCATCAGCAGTAGCACATTGATTCGAAACATGATGCAACAAAATGGATTGTTATCATGGTTTGTATGAGGATTATCTCTAGTTGTATTGTATGCCAACATTGCTGCTTGCATCTGTAGTTCTGCACCAGTAAAGTACAGTGTCAGTACCAATTTCGTATGTTGTTCGATGCCTGGTGCCAGACGTGGCACCTTTAGAGCTCTTTTTTTTTCCCATTGTGCCACAAGGGTTGATGCATGAAACTGATTCAAATTTTGCATACCTGTATATCAGATTGGATTTTGATTTCTCTGCAGACTACATGTGCTTCCATTCTGTCATAATTTAACATTCAAACATGCAGCCAAAATATTTCTCACAGACAATTGGTCCCATTTGAGTTCCCCTAGTGGTACATTTTACCAAATTTTCTCCATTCGTTTGATGCAGTAAATGGATAAACAATGGTTGCAGAGCTTAAATTGGATCTTTTCAGTCATGTGGCCTTATTATGTTGGCGATACTAATAGATTATAATGATTTGCCTGCCTGCATAATGCTTAGCGTTTTGCTTTACTTAAGAGTTGTGAAACAAAATATAGCAAGTCTGAGGTGTTAATCTCACATTGCCTAAATTATTTTTCTCTTATATATATGCAGTTAACCATTGATGCTCAAAAAATCCTTAAATGGTTCGCAGTGCAGTGTGAGGATAACATGAATTGCAACTGCTTTTACATGTTGGTCATAGTGTTTTACTCTCTCCATTCCAAATTATAAGACATTTTGGCTTTTCTAGATACATTGCTTTTACTATGTATCTAGGCATAGTGTATATCTAAGTGCATAGCAAAAGCTATGTATCTAAAAAAAAGCCAAAACTTCTTATAATTTGGAATGGATGGAGTAACTCCTAATCCACTTATGGACAGTAATGCTCAAGCAGCCCTGCTTCTTGTTTTTAACTTACAATTTGAATAACTCCTATTTTTTTTTTTGCATGCATGCTGAATCTATCAACCTGGCTATAATTTTAGTTATTCTACATGTCATGCAGTTGGTCCAGGTGGAAGTCCAGATGAGAATGGTGAAACCACATTAGATGCTCTTGTCATGAATGGGGTAACATCTGCTTTACTTACTCGTGCAGCAGTTCAGGCTGATATTTTATTTTGTTCCATCATTCATAGTGGATGCATATTGCATTATTTTCGCTTAAGGAAACTGTCAGGCAACAATGGAAATTGGAGCTGTGGCGGCCATGAGATATGTGAAGGATGGAATCAAGGCAGCAAAGTTAGTCATGGAGCACAGCGAGCATACTCTGCTTGTTGGGGAGAAAGCAACAGCATTTGCCATTTCAATGGGTCTTCCAGGACCAACTAACCTCAGTTCACCAGAGTCGATTGGGAAATGGGAAAAATGGAGACAGAACTACTGCCAGCCAAACTTCTGGAAAAATGTTGTTCCTGTCGGTAAGTGTGGTCCATACCGTCCCCTATCAATTTAGCCTCAGTTGAAGTTGAGGACTCTGTAAAGAATGAGGTAGAGGGGAGTCAAGGTGGTCTCTGCCAGGGGTATTATGAAAGTGATAATTTACTGGAACCAATAAACTCCCATTCAAATGTTGTTAATCGCCACAACCATGACACAATTTCTATGGCTGTGATTGACAAGGTAGTTATCACATTCAACATTAGCTGACTCTTCCAGTTGTTGTGAAACTAATCTGTTCTGTTTTCTATTAGATGGGCCACATAGCAGTTGGGACATCAACCAATGGTGCTACATTTAAAATTCCAGGAAGGTGAGCACTTTGACTACTGTTGGCGTTTTGGGTGACTTCACATCACATCCCAACCGGCTTATCATAGTTTTAACTAATCTTGGACACAAAAAAAAAAATACTAGTTTCTGTTGATGGCTATTTAAAATTATGGCCAGCTGTTTGGGCCTGGTTTCACTCAAACTGTTTAGCTAGTACCTTTCTTAGCTAAGTGTGTTTTTTTTCCAGTAACTTGTCCATTTTATTCATCACCTTTTTCTGTATCTATCTAATTCCTTTGTACAATGAGATCTTACTATTTCATGGATCTTTCCTATGTTTTTTGACTGTGGTATCTAGTCACTGCATGAATCAGTCAATTCCTCTGGTCTTGTTATAGTGGAGTGGTATTTTATATCTGTATCTCTCTATATTGGATAATGATGTAAATCTGCCAGCTGTATTCTTTTTCTATGTACCAAACCGGGTTATGCATTTGCATTTTGTTACATGTGCTTAAACCATTTTTGCTATATGGTGAAACATTTCAGATTAGAGCTCCTTTCTATAAGCCAGTGTTAGTGTCAGCCATTGTTCCCCTAGAAACCAAAATAAATGTTGCCCATTGAACTGGGACTCTTTGCTCGGCATCGTACCCGCTTATTCATTTTAGTAACCATCTAACTCATAGAAAAATAAAATCTAGATGAATTCATCTTTCTGCAAGAGGCCAATCGAGTTCTAAAATCCTCAATATTTTTGACAACTGAACAAACTTGGTGAAGAATTCTCAATTTCTCTTTATAGCTAGTACTGAGTACTGACCAATCATTTGATTCCAGGGTAGGCGATGGACCAATACCAGGATCTTCTTCATATGGTGATGATGAAATTGGGGCTTGTGGAGCAACTGGTGATGGTGATATTATGATGCGCTTCCTTCCATGGTAATGAAAACATAATTTGTGCTCAAAATGACATTTGAAAAGATGGCTCAGTGTGATGTCTAGCTTCTCAATTAGAACCGGATTAGTTGCTCCAAGCTGCGATTTTCTTCAAAGAGATGACGGAGTTGTGCTCTGGTTATTACGAATTTCTTTTCCCCTCATATTTTTTTTTTTTCAAATGTAGCATCCTAATACATGACGGTATGCAATTGCAATCATCTTTGGGCATTCAATTTTAAACCGCTCCTGCATATCCAATTGTAAACACTAATGCTGGTAACAGCTTATGCTAGTCATTTTCTCTATCCTAACTTTATCTACTCTGTGCTCTTCATGCCAATTTTGTTATAATAAATTCTGTTGCAGCTACCAAGTGGTGGAGAGCATGCGACAAGGGATGGATCCTCGAGATGCTGCCAAAGATGCCATATCGAGGATTGCCCGCAAATACCCAGATTTCATCGGTGCCTTATTTGCAGTCAACAAGGAAGGAGTGCATGCTGGGGCATGCCACGGATGGACATTCCAATACTCTGTACGGAATCCCAGCATGCAGGATGTGGAATTGATTACAGTATATCCTTAGCAATCGCAATTCAACGAAAACAAAAGTTTGTTAGCAGGTAAGATATTTACTAGTGGTGATGGTCACGACCACCTCCCTGTTGGTGTTTTAAAATGTCCTCCAATTGGTTTGAGTACTCTAGTAGTAATATATGTACCAATTTGACCTTAGTTGTTTTTTATTTCCTGGAAAGCGTTGAATGTCTTCCAAACCTCTTTCATTGGATCTGCCCTTTTTCCGAGTTGATTATCCAGAAAATTAGACTTGCATATAGTCAACTTCGTTGAAACCAACTATAATGTTTAATAAAAGTTCTGCTTAGGCCATTTTAGACATTATTAGTGGTTCCCCTGCTTAAGAGGACTATGGTGCTCCAGCTCTCAAGATTCTTGAATGTTGAGGGGATCTCTGGTTGCTACTTTGCTTTTGTTTTGCATACAGTTTGTTTGCTTTCTTTATTGTTCGAGCTGGTTATATTAACAAAAGGACACTGATATGTTTGTTATTTCTTTATAAATAGACTAGTACACACTTTGGTCAATAGTTTCATCATATATGAAAGGATAAACCAATTGCACGTCTTGCCTAACGGCCTGTTAGGCCGCATAAATGTTTCTTTTATTTGGCAGTTAGTATTTGCTGTGGTCAACGATGGCCATTATCGACAAATATAGCAGTTTCACCTTTCGCTTTCTTTTCTTGTACTACTTATATAATTCTGCAACCAAGTTAGCACGACATGAATGTGCGTTATCCACACAATGCTTTCTTTTTGGTCGAAATAAATATCCAAAAAATGCTGTGCTGTCACGTCTTGCGCTACTACTGGCTTCTGTCAACGTTTGAGCTCCGCGCTCCTATGATGGCCCCCGAGTTCCCGAAGAGCCATTTGCCCATTTGTGTGCATAGTCTACAGATTATTAACGTACTGGAGTAAAATTTGAAGAATCTGGATGCAAATGGTTCCAGCCGAACATGTAATTCTCACGAATCTTTTGCGCTGTCCACGATTTAATGGCAAGCAGCGTCGAGGGTAAGGTAGACCGTGCACGGCGGAATGGTTGACAAATGGTTTTCCATTGTGTCCGGACCCGGGGCAACCACTCAACCAGTACACTATTACCGTAGGAAGCATCTTTTGTTAATTAAAAAAGGAAGCATCTTTTTATTTTTAGTATAAAGTGGTTAGCTGCATTGGAAGCATATTTGCACCTTGCAAGAAACTACAGTTAGTAGAGACTAGAGGCTAATCTAATAGCAAATGTCTAGGATGCAAGCGACCACAAAATTGGGACTTAGACTGTAAATGTAGATTATATAATAAGTGACATTTTTACAAAATAGTAAGGTGATGGTTCTACTCGTAATTCTTTTCTGGACGAACAGTCAGGGGGCAAAGGACATAGACGGAGACGCCGGTGCCACATTAGCTTTGGCGACAGCACATTTGATGCAGGTCGGAGAGAGTGGGTGCTCATTGAAGAACGAAGAAGGTCCCACAAATAGTGGTGTCTTTGAGTCCAAAATATGTACTCCATTCTAAAAAAAATGTAATTCTAGCTACAATACTAAGTTTTATCATATTCAGTTTGATCATTTTTTCTAAAATTATTAACATTTATGATATCAAATAAACATAATTAGACTTATCATAGGATATGTGCAACTTTTTTGTCAATCATAACATTTGATACTGTTTTAAATCGTACATATAATTTTTTTTTTTTGACGGAGGAAGTGAGGCGGGGCACGCAATAGCAGATTCATATTAATCCAAAACGACGAAGAAAATAAAAGATACGGATAATAAGTTATGCCCAAATCATTGCACCACGTACGACGACGTGTGATGAAACGCTCCAACGTCAAGTGGGCGGTGGGCCTGCTGGCTGCAGATACAACCGCTCGACAGTACTGCTGTACATGCCCCGTTGTCTAACATGGGCAGAGCACGGTTGATTTGATTAGAGTAGACGAGACACTAAATTAGTCGCGGTTATTAGAATAGAATAACCTTGATGTGATAAGTAAAGCATCCAACGCTCGGATAATGAAGAGCTATAGCTAGCTTCACTCAAGAAGGCCTGGCCGGTTATATATCCCAGCAAGCAACTCTCCGGTTACAAGGCAAAGCAACACACAACACTTGTCCAATAAGTGAAGGAAGCGGCCGGCCATCCCTCTCGTCCTTGTGGCTGCGGCTGTGGTGGAGGTCAGGAAGGGTAGGCAGCAGAGCAGGGCCCAGAGGAGCTCGGAGAAGAAGCGTGCAGGCTGCAGCAGCGGAAGAAGAATCAAGAAGCCGCCGCCGCCGACGACGACGACAACGACGATGCTGATCCTGGACCTGGCGATCTGGATCATCCCGGTGACGCTGGTCCTCGTGCCGTGCCGGCGGCTGGTGGTGCTGGTGGCCAGGCTGCAGGAGCTGGAGGAGTGCATCATGCGGCCGCGGCCGCCGCCCCTGGAGGACTCGTGGGCGTGGGGCCGCGTCAGCGGCCTGCACACCATGGGCATCATGATGTGATGCGCGGTGGGAATTCAAGCGCGGAGGCCAACAAGGTTTGTTCGGTTCGTTCGACCCGCTGCAATCTGCAAGCTGCAAGCAAGCTGCCTGCAATGGAGGAGCGTACGGTGCGGAGAGGTGGGGGAGAGGGAGACGCCTAGTTTTACCCAGGAGGTGGTAGCTTCTCCCGGTTGGTGTAGTAACTCGTCGCCGACTTCATTTCTGTGTAGTTAGTTCTCTCAGTCTGGGTATGGACGATGGAAGCACTCCGGTCCTGTCAATCTTGCTTTTCCTGAATGTGTTTGTGCATGTTGGTCCTGTATATTGTAAGAAAAATGTAGATACCTGCAGTCCTGTATACATGTCATCCAAACATTATTGATTCCACTTCTATATTTTGCTGGTCTCCATTATTCAGAAACGGAGCACTTGGCTTCCGTTTACCTGAACTTCATTCGCAACGCATGTCCGTGGCCATAATTCAGGGGGCTCTGTTGTAGCTTTCCTGGCAACTGACGCTAGACAGAGCTTGAATTTGCCGTTGCAATTGCAACCCGGAGACAGAGGCGCCTCCTCCTTATCCGGGAGGGACCACATGTGTTATGCGCAGTACAGCAGACTACGCAGTAGGGTGGATGGGTCGGGGAGAAGATCGGGCCTCCACCCGATTCCGATCTGGTCGTTCGTCATCCCGTACCCCGGTGCGGCGATCACAATCAGAGCACGCCTGCTGGCAGGTGGCAGCAATCACACACGCCCCGCTCCCCGCGTCTGGCCGAACAACAGAACCGGCAGGTCCTGTCCCGCTGTCAGCGTCTGCTGAGATGGAAATTCAAAAAGATCTCGACGTAGCGGAGCCTGGAGAGGGGACATCACAAGCGTGTGGGTGACACGACATTGGGTTTTCTTCTTTCTTCTTCTGAAATATAAACGCTGCTTCTTGTACCTAATTTATGTATGTTATTAAGAAAAAAAGATAAAACAACCAGTATAGAAAATACCTTATAAAAAAAAAAAAAAGTATAATCAATTTTTGATAAATCCTTCCTCTACATCCTAACCATGACTACTTTGTGTGCGTGTGTGTTCAAACAACATAGATCCTATCCTACAACCAATGCAATAAGAGACAAAAGAATTCAGACTCCTTCAGTCCCTGTCTCTCTTCTTCTTTGTTCTATTCCTCTTTGTTGAGTCACCGGGTAGAGTGGAAGCGACAGACCATCCATTTAATAGCTTGATCTAATTGTTCTCTATGTTTTCATCCAGGTAAAGAATAAATCTTTCCTCACCTTCATCAATTGTGGTGGTGACCAGTCTTTTGGTGTTGTCCCATGGCCATCCTGCTTTGATGGTTTGTTTCATATGGGCATGATTGATTATGGCTTCGTGAGCATTGTGTCGTTGTTCGGCATCTCTCTCTCTCTCTCTCTCTCTCTCTCTCTCTCTCTCTCTCTCTGTCTCTGTGGCACCGGTGAAGGTTGTGGTTGTGTCGATGTCTCAACAGATGGTGTTAAAAGAGGGCTTGGGTGTGGCCTCACGGATGTTTCACCAATAGGGTTTTAGATATGTTCTTTTTGTTCAATGGTTTTTGCGGTTTTCTAATAAAGCCATTGTGTGAGAGTTGTTTACATCTTGCTTGACCTTCTATTCAATTAAGTGGGTCTCTATTGTATACTTTTGAAGAGGTGCGCATGTATTGGAGTTGACATTCTATTACGAATAATTCCTTTTGAACCCCACAACTATGTTTGAAGTCCAATTTTCCTCCCCATATATAACACCAGACATTGCTGCTTTCTCAACTTTTAAAACCCTTCGTTTTTGCACTATGGGTGGTTTAGACATTGGTTTTATCCTATGTGACACCACATCAACCGTACTATGTGGGTCAGCCACGAGGGGGGTAAATCAGATTATGTTTATTACTAGAGTCACTTCAACTTATCTGTAAGCTAGTTATGATATATGATGAGATCATCCGCTGATAAGTAAATACCAAAAGATGATCATAGATGATCTAAATAATTCTAGGATAATTAGTATAAGATAGAGGATAGATGATCTAAATGATTCCTTTCCTGACCGAGGCACACTCTCATTTGTTGCCTCCCCCTCTCTCTCCGTGATCCGTCTTTATTCTCATTTTTCCATCTCATTCTTATTTTTTATAATAGGCAAACACTTCTAAAAGAAAATTTTAATAGATGGACTCTTTGGTTAACAAAGACGGACATTTTTATGTATCGCCTCTAAACATAGTGAGGTAGGCTCCATAAAAATACTTGCCTCTCTCTTAATTACTTAGAGGTATGCATCATTAGATGGCAGTCTCTATTAATTATGGATTTCTTAAAGTGGTTTCCTTTAGGACTCTTTTTAAGTTTTATATGAAGTTGGGTTGATGTAAATTTTATATAATTTATTGTGTTCTATGCGATTTATATTTTTGTAGTTGATAACTTATTGGAAATTATTCAAAGTCCAAAAATTAATTTAAATTCTTAGGTTATTTAATTTACAATTTACATTGTCTACTAAAGTTGTAGTTTTCAATGCGATCTATAACTTTGTAGAAGGACAGACTGGGGGTGAGGGGGAAAGGAGAGGCCACAAATAAGTGTACCTCAGTCACGAAACTACATGATATAATAGTTCAAAGCTCGGTGTAGTGAATCGCGGCTCTGAGCGCCAAGCTCAGTCAACCGGCCAACGCAATCCAAGTCTCCAATCTCGGCATCATGCACGTGGTGCCGAGACATGTCCGAAAACAAAATTGAGACACCCAGAGGTATACATTTGAATTTTTTTTGAAGATAAGTCTTTAAAATTCGGCCTGGCATCAAGCAAGTAATATATTCCATGATATGTACTTTGTGAATATGTTGCCTTACTTTACATGCCACCGGATTGATATTTTGGTGGTTGAAATGACCGTACCGTTTTTTCTCCCTTATTTACATCTAGTGTATTGATATGTTGGATCGGGTTGACCATACCATTTAAATCCCAGTTTACATGTTATTACTATATCATAAAATGTGACTATGAATATATACACAGGAAAAAGTATTGTTAATTTATCGTGATGTCAAATATAAAATAAAATGTTTTTGGCTTAAAGAAGAAAAGGAAATGTTTTTTGAGGGCCAAGGAACGAAGTCAATCAAGTTCTGAGGCCGAATAGAGGAAAGGTCTCTTTTTATTTCTTTTTCCGAGTGGGCTTTCGTCACAAGGAAGGCCGACACTCGGGGCTAATTTAGGCCTTGGTAGAAGCTACTTTGGTTGGGCTGGGCTGAAGAGACCATGGTAAGGTCTCTCGTGGTGCCTCTGCATTTTTTTTTTTTTTAGGGGTGGTGGGGGGGGGGGGGGGGAGGTTGAATGGCTCTGCAGTCAATGCCCGAGCTATGTACTAACTAATTATATGGGCCGTGAGGCCTACAACGAGTCGCCGTCTGCCACACGCGGGGGCCCTGAGTCTGCTGAATTCTCGGCCCAGCCACCCAACAGCACGGCTGCCTGCTGCCTGCTGCCTGCACAGTGCGCACGACTACTACCGCAACACGCTTACGCAAACGCACGTCGAGAGCTCGTCTTCCACTGCCAGCCATGTCGGGGAGTGACCGGGACAACGTAATTCCGCACATCCCGTAGTTCAACGCGGCCATGATAAGCTAGCTCCCTGAGAAACGCGGCCATGATCACTCCCTCAGGCCTCAGGGGAGCTATAGCTCTGCACTCTGCAGGCAGGCACTCCAACAGCATGATGCCCATGAAACTTCGGCGCCCCTTTAGGTTAGCTTTCCACGGCTCATCAGATTTCATGAGGTGACCACCAATAATCCAGCGAGCGAGCACCAGACAACACCTGAACAGGGCAATCCGCGCGAGAGCGCCCGGCGCGCGGGAGACGGCCGGCCTCAGCTCGGCCCCGCCGGCGTGCGATCGAGCGTGGTCAACCGATCGATGGGTGGGCATCGGGCGCGGCACGGTTTTCTCATCGGCGCGCGTCGTGGCAATGATGATCCCGGGCCAGCGCCATGATGAGGAAGCGTGGATGATGGCACGCAGAGTGCGGCAACCCGGTGGCGGTGGCTGATCGATAGAAGCACAGATGTCAGGTCGACAGGGCTCTCGCCTTCCTCTCCACCCGTTTCAGATTGGCGTTGCCTGACGCACTTATGGTGAGACAGTTCGTTGCTACCTTAGCTACTGGCTAGCATAGCTGCCTCTGCTGCAGCTCAGCTAGTCGTCATCCATCTTTGGTCCATAATCCATATCATCGTGTTCCTTGCAAATCGATCAAGCTTCTGCTACGTGCCCAGCTTTCAAATAAATCCAGTGGTTCTCGTTGGATCGGCAGGCCAACCCGAGTGATACAACTGATAAAAGTTTTCACTGTCAGTCAGCTCAGTGCGTTCTTGAGTGCAAAAGTTACAGCATTCACTCACTCGTTGTGTAGTCATCAGACAGTATGGAGCTGGTCAGCTGGCGCTGGCCATCTACTTGGCTCCGCCTGAATGGCCTGCGCGCGCGCGGCGGCCATGATTCTGACGGTGACGGGAGCATGGTGGCCATACACTGGCAATCTGGCATGCATGCGCTCATCATCTTGATCCCCGCCGCAGCCGCACATACTGCCGCAGGTGTTTATTTCCGCATGGCAAGCTGCTTGCCAGCAGTGAGGGCTCTCTGCCTGACTGACTGATGCCTTCGACACATTATACGGCAATCCGGCGTTTTTGTCACCCTGGGTGCTCTGTGCCATGCCATGCGCGGGCCGTCGTCTTCGCTTCTACGCCACTGAACCTGGAATGCTGGATAATGGATTATTGCGGGCGGTAAACACACACACCAACACCACACGCCCTGCGGACGCACAGCGCACGCATTTACCTTTGTCTCCAGTCACGCGGTGAAAGTGAAGTGTGGGTCTGGTGGCATGCATGCATGCAGGGTAACTTTTCGCCATGGATCGGAGCTTCATTCCTTGTTATTACTTTCGGGCCCAAGTGCCAATGCTCGATCTGCCTGCCTGCCGCCAGGCGCTTTGCTTGCCGGGGGCGCTTAGCTAGCTAGCTAGAGCCATGGTCAACCAGCCCTGTCCACATTCGGGCCATCAGAACAAGATCGAAAATTGATGTCCGTTTCCTCCTTTACGGACAAAGGAATCACGGATCGGATGAGCGACCAAGATTGCATGAAGATCGCTAGCTCGATCTCCATGTGATGTACATACAATCCGGCCGCCCGCAGTCGTTGGCTCCCTTTTCTTCCCTGGATGAGAAGCTCTCTAAGCCTCCTCATCCTGTTTGGAACCGTCTCAATCCATCCAGGTTCAAAGGTTTGGTATGGTACCGGATGCCTGAACGTGCTGACGTGACTTTTTTTTTTCTTGAACAGGTCCGTTGACCAGTATTTCATTAAGAAGAAAATAGAGTTTGTTACACAACGCATACAAATCGGACTCACCGGAGAACAACGATTGTTGCCCTACAGTGAAACCGAAATTATGCAAAAGCACGTTCAACTTAGACAATTATACGGCACATGAAAACGACCAAAACATAAATAAAGCTAGGCCTAGCTTAGGCCATCAGCGTCCTCGTCACCCAGGATGGCGCCGCACCTAACTGCTGCTGGGTACAGTTCGCGTAGAGCCTCGCGCTTGGTAGCCCAATAGATCGACGAGCCAGGAGCTTTATTTTTGAGCCCGCCGCGGTTGCTTTCGGCATTCAGGAAGAATCCACCACACACCGGATCATCATCGATCGAGCAGGCGAACGAAATGCGGCCTCATCCGTTCAGATGACAGGCACAGAAATACCGACATACAGAATCAAAGACTAGTCACAGCCGCGCGGCGCGCGTCGTCGGCCAACCGTGGACAACGCAGATGGAGATGACGACGACGTCGGCGGCGACAGGGCGACGATATCTTTGGGGGGCGGGCGAAGGGCGAAGACGAGATCAGGGCGACAATGATCGGCACCGGCGTGCATGGGTCGTGGGATGCCCTGCCGACGGCGACAGGACGACACGCGTGAGGGCGGGGGTGTCGCTGGTGGTGGCGCGGGGGGAGGGACGGGCGGGCCCGCGGAGGCGCGGTGGTAGGCCCGCCGTCACCTGGGCTTCTCGCGCGCGGGCGGGGCCCCCGGCCCCCGGCTTTCCTTCTTCCTTTTCTCGCTTTGGCGCGGGCGAGAGAGCGAGAGGCCGAGGTCTCCGTCTCCCGGTCTCCTCCCGACGGCCGCCGGGTGCTGCGGTGGGGGCGAGCAAGGCCGCGCGCCCCACGTGCCGGCCCGCGGCCGTGTCGGACCGGGCCACGTGACGAGATCCCACGGGATCGGCCCCGTCGTCCGACGTCCCGGCGGCCATCCTGCTTGCCGCTTCCGTCGTCGCGGTCGCGGTCGTGGTCGCGCCCTCGTGTCCGGCTGGCTCCTTTTCTGTTTTCTCCCGCGTCGCTGTGCGCGCCGGAGTGCAGCCGCATGATTGAAGCAGCGATCGATATGCTTTGTGCAGGGCGAGAGAATCTCCACCACAGGTAGACGGATTGTCGGCTCAGAACGTACTTTTTCCTGTCAGGAGAGCTGGAGGGTTTTTATCGCCAGCTTTAATTAGTTATTACGGAATACTATACCACTAGTTTGCCTTTTAAATATATATAAAAAGCTTGATTTTTCTTGTGAACGGAGATGGTGGAATGTTTGATTACGGTGTTGATTAATTATGTGCGATCGATCGAGGACCATTAGATGTGCTGAAAAATCGCAATCATGCTAGGATAGACTGTGGGAGGGCTAGCTTGCTACTTAAAGGAACTATAATGGGCACCCATTCTCATATTTATGAAAACGTGACAGCAGCCTCTGGAATATGGTCCCACAATTAGCAAAGGTATCGATTATGTTCCTCAAGTACGAGAATATTTTGTGAATTCTGCTAGATATATATCTTATGGTGGATTTCTCAGGGGAACGAATCTGTAGATTTTCCCACCTCTTGATTAGCAACGAAGATTTCTGCTAAACTCCTGTCCTACTCCATCTTTGGTAACTTGCGATGAACTCATAAGCATAAATCCATCAAGTTTTAGAGTTAGTTAGGTTTAGCGAAATTGACTTAGGTGGCTGTAAAGCCCCGCCAGCTCTAAAAATACCCTCTATTTTTGGAGACGGTTATGAAACAAAAGTGCATATATTGTCATAGTCTAGCACAATGTATTCGAGGAGCATCTTCTTAAATTTTCTATGTCCGGACTCTGGGAAACATAGATCACTATATGATCCAAATGTCAAGATTCTAAAGCAACTTGGCTATCAATCGCTATTGCATCTTATGAGTTTAGCTGAATTTCAATCCTGTTCGATCTTCCCGTATCTTTAGATTCCACTCTCCACATGATTCTTAGTGTTTAACTTGCCTTATCACTAGTCCTAGCCTTTCAAAGTCTTATTACTTGTATAGGGGCACCATCTTCTTAGCATCTTTATCGCCAATGTCTTCACCGTCCTCACATCTTGCCAGGTATCACCTGAAAACTAAGAGTATTTCACAATTCCGATATACTCCATAAGATCGTTGAGGAACAAACATTCTCAGTAATAGCACTTTGATATTAAATCCAAAGTTTAGCTAGTGATTGATATATATCAGAACCAAAATTGCAATCTAAGGTTTTGTCCCACTGCATTCTAGGCTATAGACACCACACAACACTCTGAAGAATAAATGGGTAATAGATTATCATTGTAAGAGAGGTAGATCATATCTTTAACATGTCTTCTTTTTAGCGAAATCATCGTCTTCGGCAACAAATTTATTTATCACTAAGGAGCCATAGGAAAATTTGTACTCTTGGAGGCACACAAATGTTGGTTGAGGTGTAGATCGGTATGATCCCTTTAAAGAGACCACCGAGTACTTTTCTACAGAGTAAGTAACTTTGGACTCATACTTCCAGAGAGATTCAGCAAGTGCTTGAAGCTCGAACCACATGTTTGTCATACAAGGGAAGTTCTTGGAAGTTTTTTCAAATTTTAATTTGGCCATACCGATGCAAATATTAGCGGTAGCTTCGTTCTTCTCGTCGGAGAAGACACGAAGATCGTCGATTGTTTCTAAAATAAATATAGGAAAATATGACAATGGAACTTTAGGATTTATTATATTTCAGGTGCCTGAAATGTAAATAGTTTTCAGCAACGGTAGTACTCCTAACTATTAGTATTCTCTTGTGCGAACACAGCAACTGCTCATAGTCACAGTTCACTGGCTGTGACCGTCGCTTGAACGTTCAGGCGCCTGAGAGGGAGGAAAAGTTTAGAACTTTACTACTAGTGTAATCCTTTAGACCTACCACAACGTTCCTATATTGACACGTGTGTAACCTGTAGCACTCCTGGCTGTACTAATTTTATATTGCCGATTGTGTGCATAGGCTATGAACTGGATGTGACAGTGAATGCAGATCAACTTTATAGGGGTATTTTGGTCATTTGCCAAGGTGCCTTAGGAACTCAATCTGGTCCTATAATGGCATTTTTTTACCGGACGGAGGGAGTAACTCTTAAACCCTAGCAAGGTGATGTTATTTAATAACTAGGGTCTCTCCTAAACACACACATGCACGTACGAGCCATCATGGAGGTGAGAACGAATACCAAGTAGTTTGAGTACTGCGTACGCAACTCGTATGAACCGCTAACTCGCTCCAAGTATAAATGTCGTCGATCGAGTATAGAGATGGAAGACAAGCAAGCGCGTTGCCATGTCAAAAAGAATAATGGATGGATGGACGGCAGGCACGCAATATAATGATGGGATGATGATGGGTGAGGAGATGAGATAGGCCGCGGTGGGGCTAGCCGGCTAGGTGCGTGCCGGCGCAAAGCGGGACACGATGATTTGGGCCTGGTGGGGAAAGGCCATGCCATGCGCCCCCGCGCGCGGGCTCTCTCGCTCTCGCATGAATGGCCACTTGAACTCGCTCCTCCTCCTGTCCTGTCGTCCTCCTGTGGCTTGTGGAAGCGTGGAGGCCTGCTGTGGCGCCGGGCACTGCTGCCATGCATGCCCTACTACCGTACCAATGCGAGCACGCCCTCTGCAATCATGGCGTCCATCCTCGAACCGGCCGGGCCGGGGCAGCCTTATATTAGCGTGGTTTTGCATTGGTTGGTACCAACTCGAAAAGCCAATCATTTCTTCATGCACTGCTCCTACGTGCTGCGATCATTGCATGCTACTTATGCTAGTATATAACCAGTAGTAGTAGTAGTTCTGGTGGTTTATTAGCCGGCCCAAATAAAGCTTCAACCGAGTAGTAGCCAAAGTGCTACTACTACTCTCGTCCCAAAAAATAACTGTCGTTTTTCGGTTTTTTTGCCGCAAGAAGTTTGACTCGATTTGTAGAAAATACGTGCAATATTTATATCTTCGAATAATTTTGTTAAAAACTAGATTCAAAGATCTTTCCGATGATACTAATTATGATACTAATTGATAATATTTATTATTTATAAAAATTACCTAAGATTTGTTTCTAAAGTCGAAAAGTGACAGTTATTTTGGGACGGAGGAGTAGGTGCTATAGCTTCATGTAAAATCGATGATGTGCACATACATGTCCCGGTCTAGGTAGCCTAGGACCTCCATATTTGTCCACTGCAGTTAAAACATGCAAAAGTCCACTGCAGTTAAAACATGGAAAAGTGCAGTAGCAACTCGATCAAAAGTACAAGTACACAATAAAATTGACAGCGACTCCAAATTTTGCTGCACAATTCCAAAGTGGGGCCTAGCTAGCTAGCTGTCCATATAATGCAGGGTAATCATTAGGTGGACACACATTCTTAAATATATATACATTATTTCTTCCTATATATAGTAGATATACAGTACTACGTAGTATTACAATACTAATTTCCATGTCTAAAATCTAAGCATTTGAAACCACGCCAGACGCAAGTGGTCCGAAATCTGAAACTTTAGAGAACGTACGTACTAGTATTTTATAGTAGTGCAGTGCAGACGACGAAATAATCATTTATTTTGCACCACGCTGGGCAGCATAATATAGTATGCTCAGGAGCCATGAAGCATATATACATATAGATCAAGATAAAGGCATGCATATATGTACTTATATCCTATACGGAGTAATAGTTATGCCGCATATATAATATACTCCGAGCGACGATCCATGCATTATTCTAGTGGTCAGATGCATGGATTACAAAAACACTACCAGCTAGCTCGTCGTCAACAAAGGGGAAATATCATGGTCACCTTTCCGTGGAAAAGAAAGAAAATAAATCCTAATCTGTGTGTGGGGGATAGCTGAAGTTAGCTAGCTAGGCCAGCAATATATTTTGAGCGGGAGGCTGGCGGAGAAGGGAGGTGGGGAAGTTATGATTGCACCAATTAAGGAGCCCGCCCCACAAGTTAATGATTGCTGTCCCAGAAACTATGTGAAGTGAGATCCAACATTCCTCCAGCGCCCTGCTCCCAGCTAGCATGTTTCGTCTCGTCTTTAAAACCCTCCCTCTCCCCCCACTTCTTTTAGTATCACTTCCTTCTTCATCTATATCTATCTGTGCTGCTACTCGTACTATATATCACTGTCATCCCCAGCTCCATCGTTCCAGCTCTACACACACATACAGTCATACACACGCTAGCTGGCTCTCACATAGATTGTTCGATAGAGAGCGAGGTGTGGAAGAAGAAGAAGAAGAAGCTAGCTAGAAGAGCTATCAGGTCGATGGAAGAGAGAAGGTATACGGTCGATGATGGAGAGGGTGGAGGACTTAGGGCTCAGCCTCAGCCTCAGCTCGTCCCTCGCCTCTCCTCGCACTCACCATGTCGCCAGCATGCTGCTACGCGCTCCAGGTAAATGCAAGTTGCTATATAGAACTTGCTTGTACTATCTCTGTGGCAATAAGTAGCTATATATAGTACTTCTATCTATCGATCGACTCTGTAGCTCCTTCAGGCACACTACTGGTAGCGCAGCTAATTAACTGTGATTATTAGTCGTCAGCAACTAATACCGTGCATATGGCACCCTCTGGATCATTCATCAGAGAAGAGGTTCCTGGAGATGCCACTGCTGCTCCCCGCAAAGCGAAGCGAGACCATGGGAGAGGAGGGCCTGCGGGGCGGCAGCGACGAGGAGGACGGCGGCTGCGGCATCGACGGCTCCAGGAAGAAGCTCCGGCTGTCCAAGGACCAGTCGGCCGTGCTCGAAGATAGCTTCCGGGAGCACCCAACTCTCAACCCTGTAAGTAGTAGTACACAACAGTAAACCTGCTATTAATAGCTGCAGTTCTGTTCTGTGTTCTATCCTCCCCTAAGCCCGATCCCCTTCCGGCCGGTGATCTAGACGCCTCATGGTCATGGATGAACAACTAAGGTAGCAGTAGTTGTCAATCATTCGCCGGCGGCCGGTCCTCAATCTTAATAAGCTTACTAGTATTACATACCCTGCGTGTAATAAGACGTTGTACTGACTCTTTCTTGCTTATTGTTAATGGCGTGCCGTATGCAGCGGCAGAAGGCAGCCTTGGCACAGCAGCTGGGCCTGCGGCCCCGCCAGGTGGAGGTGTGGTTCCAGAACAGGCGCGCCAGGTACGTAACGCACATGCGATATGTCGTCGCCGCCGTTGCAATTGCATTGGACAGCTTTAATTTTCTTTTCTGCCCCCTCCGATGATCCCCTCGTGCATCGCAGGACGAAGCTGAAGCAGACGGAGGTGGACTGCGAGTATCTGAAGCGCTGCTGCGAGACGCTCACGGAGGAGAACCGGCGGCTGCACAAGGAGGTGCAGGAGCTCCGCGCGCTCAAGCTCGTCTCGCCGCACCTCTACATGCACATGTCCCCGCCCACCACCCTCACCATGTGCCCCTCCTGCGAGCGCGTCTCCTCGTCGGCCAACGGCAAGAACTCTGCCGCTGCCACGCCCAGCGCCGCCGCCCCAGACGGCGCCATCGTCTGCCACCGCCCGATCGCCGTCCGGCCGCAGCAGTCATGACCAAGCCGGCCGATCCGATCGGTCGATCGAGACGACACTAGTACGTAGTAGTTCTATAGTAGTTGCTGCTACACTAGCTTAGCTAGCTGTACACCGGCCGTACGTGTGATCGAGCCAACAGAACAGTCTCTCTGCGCATTTATTCGATCGTGCAAACGACTGTTTCCTCGTTAATCTTGTCTCTGTAGTTGTAGTAATCTCGCTCTGTACCGCATGACGGCTCAGTCACAGCGCGAGTATTATTATTGACTAGTCACCCACAGTAGTAGACTTGAAGATCGAGCAGATTATTACAGCTTATTAGTCTATTCGCTTCAGCTTCAGTTTATTAGTCGTCGGAATAGTATTTTTCTCTTGAAAAATTCAGCCATTATTTCAGCTTATTATTCGGCGGCTTATAAGTCCTTCCGATCACGAGGACGGGCGGCTGGGAGCTGGCGTAGTACGTGTGGGGAAGGAAGAGAAGGGGAATATTAGCAGCACACAGCTGGTCCTGCACCGGTGGGAGAAAGCGGCGGGTGGCTGGATATGGTGGGATACGGGTGTAGGGAGGGTGGGGCGCAAGGGGATGGCACGGTGGTTTGCCCTGTCGACTTGCATGCATCCCCGGCGCGCGCGCGGCGGTGATGATGACGGCCGGCCGGCGATGATGCACCAGCTGCTAGCTGCAGAGAGGTCGCGCGGTCCGTCGGTTTATTTGGCTATAGCTTTGCTGCTGAACTGGACAGCCGTGTCCCTCAAGCTAATTTGGTCCGGTGTACTAGCGTTGTTAATTAGTCTATAATCACTCTTTGTGATAGGTCTTTTGCTGTGCAGGCGGCTTAATTATATTGTTAATTAATAATTCGATGGGCACTCACAGCTTAACTAGCTGCTTAATTAATAATGTACGGCTAGCTAGTTAATCTGTGGCTTAAGAAAGCACCCACACGCACGTGGATTTTGCTAGGTGTTATTTATTTGACTGACGATTATCCGTGGCTGGATCGGATGGTAAACAATTATTGGAAACTAGTAGGATGCCCCGCACGTTGCTACGGGTATGGAGTAGAAATGTAAGGAGTTTATAAATGGTCGAAACTATGAATTAATAGATACATATATATATATGGATGTAGTAGGTCAATTCATGGAGGTTGTATCTATTGACATACATGGTATAGATTATTTGAACCTGACATCACCCAAATCTCATCTATCCGAACCCCCACCCCTACTATATCTGAGGGTCATCACCCCTCCTAAAATTTTAGGAATTTTTCTTCATAAAATTTTGCATGTTTCAGAGGATCACATATAATCCATGTGATATGCAATTTTCCTGGGTTTTGCTTATAAACGGGTTTTTGCTTAGAAACGGTTTAATTTTTTTTAAAAAAGTTATCGAAATATATCTATGTGGGGTCTTGTTTTGAATAGTTTATTGCAAGGAACACCATGGTGCAATTGGATTTTAATTATGATACTTGGTTTAGGTGCTACGACTTTTTTTTTTCTATTTAAAAAAAATAGCTAGTGAGAGATAAATGAGACTAAGTGGGATAACTCCTTTGATGACATCATCATATATTACCTTTTAGAAATCCTAATTTTTGATTGGATGGGACTCCTTAGTGGGTCTTTGCTTTATAGGAGTATAGGATGGATGGATGTTGGAGTATACGTGTGAACGGCAGCGGCATATTCTGGTTATTAGAAGAAAATCTGCCCCTATTAGTGACGCAGTGACGGGTTTAATTTGGTCCTGTGGATTGCGAGTCGTTGGTACCTAGGAACCGTATATATGCTATTTATGGTGTTGGATATTCTCCCTCATCCTTAAAAGAAATCTTTTTAGACATAGATGCGGTTTAAAAGAACAATACCGATTGTTATTCTTTTTCTATCAAAATATTTATAAAGTATAGTCAATATATATTTTTATGAAACTACATTTTATTTGAGACAAATCTATTTATAACACCTTCCATATTTTCAAGCTCAATCTAAAAAATTATTTCTAGTTAAAGTTTAAAATATTTGACTTAAGACAATCTTAAAATAACAGTTAGAGAAATTACTTTCATATTTTCAAACTCAAACAAAAATAATTTACTTATAGTCAAACTTTAAAATATTTTAAACTCTAAAATTAATCATGAAAATGTGTTCGTCTGTAAGGATCCAAACCAATAGGACAATGGATGAACTAATCTTTAGCTAAGCCTCCAACGAGTTGCTAGTCCAATAGTTGGCAAAACTCACTAATCATCGGGACTAATAGGGGCAACTAATCTAAAAAACTCAAACATCTCTCCCTAGTCTCTGCGTGCAACTAGACAAGGGTATATGTATCTTTGCCTGCAAACAATACTATCCAATAGTCCTAAGGTCTAAACAACACATGAGTAATTCTTAGGGGCAGTACATTATACATTGCTACATGTCAGTGGTCGTATAGACTTTTTCTAATGCAGCGCCACATAGGATATTTTATAATGTGCGCGAGAGAGAAATGAGAGAAAGTCGAGCCGTTGTCGCGTGAAGCAATGAGCTCATCTACATTATTTTTGTTGGATGAGAGACGACTCGCTCTCCATTGTATGCCGTTGTCGTTGCTTGTGCACCAGTTTTACTCTTCACTGGATCAGCCATGCCCAATCCCTCTCTCACATTGTTTTTCTTGTCTTCTATCTAGTTCATCAGCAGACTCCAACCTCCTCGATCTTCATAATTTTTGTGCTCCCAATACACATCTATCCGTCTCCGATGGCTCTGCCCATGGCGACCGGATGACATAGCAACAGAGCATATGGCACCCCTGCGTGCTGCCATGTCTCACCCGAACTTGCCATGTCTCGCCCCATTTGGCCTAGGCTACAAGGATGTCTGTTGGACTTCCGTCACCATCACCAGCACTGGCAGCGGCACCAGCGACAACAGGGGCGGATCCAGTATATAAGCATTGCTGTCACCTGACAGCAATGACTTGTGCCTTGGTCTGAGTATGTTTTTCTATTTTGAAGTGGCTGAGAGCAGTTCAATTAGTCTGATGACATCACACAAAAATCACCAGCGCTTGCAAACCAAAACTGATTGCCTGTCTACTTCGCCACAATGAATCGTAGCACATCATTATATTAGAGAGAAACCCAAATGACGCACTGCACCCTACTCATGCATGCCTGCTTTCATTGCTAATCCATCAACTCACTAGTAATTTCGCATGCACCTGATGACCAACTGGTGATGGAGTGATTGCAGATACTCCCTCCTCTTAGATTAAATTATTTTTAAATTAATCAAATTTATATAAAGGAACATAAATATTTATAATAATATCAAATTAGCGTCATTAGATATATCACAAAACATATTTTCGTAATACACTTATTATGTAGTCATATTGCAATAATCGTAGATAAATTGTAATGCTTTCAAAAGGTGAGACATTGTAATACAAAAAAATGCTTCTTTAAGTTGTTATGTACTTAGATATACACTATATCTATACATAATAAAAAAATTATCTACAAAATGCCAAAAGGCCTTAATAATTTAGGACAGCCATTAAATTATGTACTTTTTATGTATTACTATATGTTTATAAGTCACAATCATTAGCTAGCAAGTTTACATTGACATCATTAACGTGAAATCCTGGATCCGCCCCTGAGCGACAGCCGTGACACTACCAGCAGCTCAAGGCACTCCAACAGGTAATTACTATCCAACTAACAACTAGCTCTAGTCCTAGTCCGAACTAACAACTTTTTTAGTCCATCTAAGCAGGATCAAAATCTATGAGATTTAATTAGAATAAACTATTTAAATGGGCCATTCCTATTTATATCCATACCTTGCAGGCAATGTTCTAAATCTCTGGCTAAAACATTTAGCAGGTGGCCTCTCAAACAATCTTTTTTTCTTAAGATCCGGTTGCCCGCTTCATCATAAGAGAGGTTTAGCAAATAACTTTTACACACGCGAGATGCACTACCAGCTGCAGCCTAGGCTGCAGTGGTCCAGAAAAAAATAAAACTACCTATTACATACTAGGTAGTAGATGGCCTCTCAAACAATAACTAGCGAATCTAAATGAGGCAAGCTAGGGGCTAAATTGTACATATATAGACGCAAACCTTGCCATGCGTCGCTCCTACATGATCAACACGCGGTTGGAAGGGTGTAGACGAAGACGAATCCGGCAGGGAATAACTAATCCAAATCACAATAAGCGCACGCATGTCACGTTGACACCGATCTCTCATCTACTCCTAGTAGATAGAGCAGTCTACGTCGCATTTCTCCAATTTGCTGCATTTTCGCCACTTTATTCGGTGTCCAGTACCACAGCACGGAAGTGCGCGTGGGCAAGAACGACCGTTCTAACATAGTATAGTATAGGAGTTTGTCCCCAACATGCATGAATATTCTGCACTCAAGCAAAACAATGCGCGCGGCAGGTTTCTTGGTCGGGGTACCGTCAGCTTCCACTCGATCACGCTAGCTGCGTCGTGTGCGTGACCAACTTAATCCACAGCAGGTAGCCAGGTAGGTAGGCAGATAGCCTGAGCTTTTATATATGCAAACCTGGACAAACATACACAGATTCAGGCATCCAGGGACGATGAATCGAATCACGAATGCCGGCGGGGCGGCCGCCACGCCCACCATAACTTCTGGAGCAAAAGCTGGTGTTAGTTTCTCTCTGCTGAAGCCTGAACCTGAACTCCATCCAAGTTGCATCATCTTGCATGCTAATCTAAGCATGGAGTGTGTAAATATTGCTATTGTTAGCCCGTGCCGTGTGTTAGTACCACAGCACACTCATTGGCACCCCGGCGCGCCCCGGCTTTTGCGAGATTGGCTGGCTAGCACAATGATTCGAAGGAGACAGAGTCCTCACATGGTTGGTCGTGGTACTGTCCCTGCACTGCTCTGCTGGAGCCCAGATCAAAATCAACGAGCAATCACAAGTCAAAACGAGATGAGACGTGACAGGTGAGTTCTTTGGACAGTCCGGGACCTGCAGTTTTATGTAACTGTCATATGGAAATGTGTACTCCCTCCGTCCCTTTTTATTTGTCGCCGTGGGATACGTGCCACAAGTTTGACTTGATTTATAGAAAATACGTACAATATTTATATCTCCAAATAATTTTGTTAAAAAACTAGATCCAAAGATCTTTCCGATGATATTAATTATGATACTAATTGATAATATTTATTATTTATTAAAATCGCTTAAGATTTATGTACTCCTGAAGCGTCGACAAATAAAAAAAGGGACGGAGGGAGTATATTGTACTACTAGCACATAAATGGGTCGCTGTGTCAGCTAGTGTTCATGCTGCTGCTGATTTTGCTAGGCTGTTCTGTTCAGTGTTCACTAGTGCTCTCTTGCCAGTTTATGGGCCAGAGGATGGTAGGCCCATTTTCCTGAAAAAAGAGGGCAGTATAGGCCCAAATGTAAAATAAAATCCAGCACTGAACTGGAGTCCAGCTTCTACTTTTCCTGGGGAGGGGATATAATACTCTGTTATCTTCAACTCCAGTGTCATCTTCCCTTTCTGGGGAAAGCATGAGTAACCTCGAGCAGGAAAGGCAGGGGATCTCTTTCCAGAGCTGGGAAAAATAAAGAAAGCAAGCAGCTGATAAGCCGTGAAAAGAAAGCCGGGGACATTGCTTGGATAACCTCAATCTTTCCCTATGTATATCTAGTGGAGTGGAGTAGAAATCTACCCTTACCCTTATTTTTGTGTTTCAGGTCCCCCTCACAAACTACTGTACATTAACAGTAACTCCGTCTCAGCCGTCCGATCCTTCCAGCTGCTTTGAACCTCACTCCAAACACCATCCCACGTGCATCTCTTCTCGAAGCAACCAAACAGCTCAGCTCATCTCCATCTCCAGAGCTGCATGCCGTAGCGTCGCACTGCCGCCGCCGCCATCCTGTCCCGCGCGTCGCGGCCGCACGTGCCTGCCCGCGCCGCCACCACCCGGCTCGCGCGCGCCCAGGTCAGTGCCGCCGCAGCTGCAGTCCCGCGCCCACGCCCGTGCTGCGTCGTGGCCGCCGGTGCCTGCCCGCACGGCGCCGCCTCGCACCACCACTGCCCAGCCTCAGCGCCACCGCCGCTCATCCGAGGCTGTCTCATACTACACATCGGCCTTCTCTGCTTCTTCTTCCCCACGTGCTTAGTTTCATTCCTCAGTTCTTTAAATTTCAGATGTACCCGTCCAATTGCATATTTACTCTAATTATTTTTTTTCTAGGGAAATTGACTTCAATTGTTATAATTTTCTCCCAGACCAGCCTCAGGTTGCAATTGTTTGGATCGTGGTCACGGCTGCAGAAAGTGTACGTGATCTATTCCTCTTCTACGAACCTTTTTTTTCCCTTTGGGTTTCATGTGTTACTGCTCATGTGACCTAGCAAATGTCCCTTCAGATTATTTACTCATTTAACTGATGACAGTGTTGTGCCTGCAGAATATGCTCCAGAATTTTAAACATAAATGGATTAGGATTTTAATAGTGCGATTTACAACATGGTTATTACTGGAAAAGGGTTGGTTACTTAAGAGATCTATGTCATGTAGGAATTTTTTTTTTTAAGCAATTCACAGAGCAATTACTATTCAAGGTGTTGTGTTTGTTTTCCTTCCCTTCATTTCTATTATACATGTATTGTCCCTTAAAATATTTCTATTGGGTAAAATGTGCTCCTAAAAGCATCTGGATTTGTTTGCCCACCACAAAGAATATACCACCTAGGCAAATTGCAATGCTACACACTAACAACTGAACTCCAGTATACACAGTGCAGTGGCTGCTGAATATACTTCAGATTTTAGACATAAATGGATTAGGATTTTGACAATGCAATTTACAAAAATGGTAAGATGTCATGCTTATTTTATATTACTCTAAAAGGGTTGGTTACTTAGGAAATCCATGCCAAGCCCTGTTTTGACTTAACTGAGCATTTGACTTAACTGAGCAAATACAAATGAGACAAATCATCAAGCTCAAAAGGCTACGGTCCACATCGATTTTTTTTTTTTTCATATTATTGACCCTGCTTTGTTTGTTGTTTTCATCAGCTTTGGATGATTAATCTTTAGATTTGTTTTGTCCTTGCAGCATGCATTCACATACACCTGCAAGGTACAAAATCAAAAAAAGGCAACTACCTATCCTTAGTCTCTGTTTCCTATGCTTCATTTCTGTCCATGGTTTCCAACACAAGCTCATATAGAACACAAGTGACATATGTTATATTTTAACGAACAGGGCTGTATGCATGCTGCAAAATAAAATGGTTCTATGCTAAAAAAGGAGATCACTATATAGAATAACAATTGACAATAGGAAATGAAAAAAATTTGTTCAGTTAGCAAGTGCCAATATGCAAGATTTAAATACATGACTTGAAGTTTTATGTTTATTTCGTGGTCAACATGCTATTGTTACATCATCATAGATACTCCTTTCTCATCTCCCAAATTTGTACTGACTGATTGCAGTTTGGTTCCTCCCATTATATCTTCTGACAGGTTGGTCGCTTAGAGGTAAATTTTGCATCTCTTGAATAAAAAAAAAAAAGAAAACTGGACACTGGCACAAGGGCGGGAACTGGAGCAAGCTGTTGGTCAATTTACCGACTACCCTCCTGATTGCAACAAAGAAGTAAGACAGGTTCAAAGTTGAATAATATCGTTTCTATCTTACTGAAACAACTCTTCAGACATGGTATGCATTGTATTTTCTTCGATTTAAAAAAAAAAAACAGGTTTAGGTTAGTGCAGTATGAGGAATGATGTCTACGCAAGTGATTTGTGGCAAACAGCTTAGCATATCTACTTTGTGTTCCAGTAAATTCTATATTTGTATGTCATGGTGCATGAAAGGATTTTTTCATAGGTTCACCTATAACCATGTTACGGTGTCGCAATGTTTAAGTCCTAACACTTATATGAAATTACAAAGTGATATTTCAAAATACAATTTAACAAAATCATTAAACAGAGCAAAGGTACCAAGAGATTTTAACTCAAGGTGTGCATATTAACAATTTGATGATTTTAAACATTATTCCAAATTTAAAAAATGTCATCCTATACATCACAACCTTGGTTTATCCCGCGCAAAGCGCGGGTTACTGACTAGTTGAACTAAATTTTCATCTTAATCCTTTCCACTGTGTATAGATAGGAGAGGATTGCTATGTTTCTAAACAAGCCCTCAAGGTACAGTTTTCATCCACTTGCTATCCTATATCTGCCCAGTTATGGTGTGCATTTGAATACCCAGGACTGCCTAGCCACCGCCGATCAAGTTCTGAGTCTATGGTGTGCATTTCGGTGGTTTTGAACCTCGGACCCATTCTCGTTTCACGCAAAACTCGCGCTCCATGTGTACAAAGTTTGAGAACGTAGAACGAATCTCAGGTATACTGCATATCTATATGTAACAGATGGGTTTCTCCGACTTTACAACCCATCTGTTAAAAAAAAACCAACCACCATTCAGTAATCACCAGTACACAGGGAAACCGGGATCAACTTCTCGCGCCCAGCACTCAAGGCCGCCGGCTATGGCACTGGCGTAAGGGAAGCCGTTCTCCCGGAGGATGCCGACGGCCGCCTCGGAGTCCTCGCCGCTCTGGCAGACGAAGTACAGAGGGCGGTGCTTGCCGTGCGACACGTCCGCCACCTCGCTCAGGGCGTCCCTCAGCCGGGGAAGCTTCTCCTGCAGCTCGTGCTGCGGGATGTTCACGGAGTTGGCGATGGAGGCGATCTGGAAGTGGTGCACCGGCCGCACGTCCAGCAGCAGGTGAGCCCTGCCGCTGTCCAGCACACGCTTGTACTCTCTGCAGCTGATCCGGGCGTTCTTTGGCAGCGGGTTCTGGATTGGCGTCGGCTGCATTTAGTAGTTTACATGCATGTCAGCTCACAAATTTGTCAAATTTTTATGAACTGAATCTAATGGTTCGATCTTCATTTGAGATAGTGGCATTAATTTGACAAATGTTGTTTACCTTGCTAGACTTTGTAGACTGTGCGAAGCTATCATAATCAAACATAACAAAAGTGTCTTGAGTCAAATTAGGATTATCTCCACAAGCTGTGCAAGTTGATGACCTTTGATGAATCTTATTAACCTGCAGAGCAATGTGGAACAGTGCATGAGCTATATGAATCAAACAGCAATTGTAGCTCACGCTAAATTAGGATGAGACATGATTTATTAACTGTATATGCACAGAATGTAGTGACATACAGTCTTAAAACGGGAGGATAATGCATCGAAGATTAGCATTCTTCCACAAAGGGGTTCACCAACACCAGTTGCGACCTTTATAGTTTCAAGAGCTTGCAGGCAGCCAATCACTCCTGGAACTGAATAATACAAGGGAATTATTAGATCGTGCACAGACAATATGGTGGTACTTATCAAATAATAACGGTGAAAGATATGCTCATATAAATGTACTCGATGGATATCATTTAAAGGGATGTATTTCACACATCAGCATCTTAGAACAACTCTCAGCAATATATGGGTGTTATATCTAGAACAATAAACAGATTCATTGACAAAGTACAGTGCAGTTCAATATGCATGGATACTTGCCAAACTATTGAAACACCTAATCAATTTGTCACTCAATTTGGTTTGGGTTAGTAAGATCTTGGAATTAATTGGGCATTACACAGAATGTGATAACTTACCAACCCCAAGAGTATAATTAGCAGAACTACTCTGGCATGTTGTTGGGTGTGGAAAATGACACCGGTAACATGGGCTTCCACTATGATTATAAACCATCAACTGTTAAAAGTTTAAAGAGTGTCATCAAGTGAACATTAACTTTTAAAGGTTAAATTTAAGCCATTTTGAGACAAGAAGAATTACCTGTCCTTGTAGACCAGTTGTTGAACCGGATATGAGAGGCTGAAGAGTTTGGCAATAAATCAGCACACAACAGGTGAGAAAATACTTTAAGAAAAGATTAAAATTGATAAAGATTCAGTTGTTTAGTATAGCTAAAATTTACAAATTAGATGTATGAACGTATTTCTCCAAATTTAAACTATCAAGTTTGTTTGGTGTGAAGGTGGACTTTAATTTTCAATATACTATTAGTTACCTTGTTGAGAAGGACACAGCAATCACTAAGCATGTACCGACTAGCAAGGCTGTTTGTTGCGTCAACAACTATGTCATATATCTGCGATCATTTAGTGTCGAAAACAAGCTTACAGCAATAACCAAGAGGGGAAAAAATAAATTGTTCTTTCACATTATCAAGGATACTGCCTCACAACATCCAAAGCATTTTTCGATTTCAGTTTGAGATGATGGTCCACCACGTTGACAGAGGAGTTAATCCTGATTTAGAGAAAAAAAATCGAGTTATTTATCACATATATAAGAGGTCTGATACTGCAACGAGAATGAAAGCTTTGCATAGTTGCATAGTACAGTATATACTTACGCCCGGCAAGCAGCTGCTGCAGATTTCACCTTAGGTTGCCCAAAATATGCTTCTACGTGTATGATCTGAAAAGGAAGGCAAACAGGCAAAGAATGTAAGAGTATGAATCAAACTACAGGCAAATTTGGTAATGCCATGGATTGGTTCGCTGCCTAAATTTTGCCATGGTTTTGGCTAGAATTTAGTTGGCTACCAAAATTTATCAACTTCTCATATTTATTTTGCCAAATCTTTAACAACTTTTTTGCCCAAGTTTTGGCTTACCAATTCTTTGGCGTGGCAAATTTTAACAGCGAACCTAATCAGGCTCTAATTGTCTTTGACTTAGTCTGAGTTCCATGAAATTAGCTAGTAGTCCAGCGCGGTGCCCACCATAAGGCAGGTAATGTACAGGCAGCGGTAATGTACATGACAACTACAGCGTAGACGAAGTATAGTGTACACACAGTTACCTGACGGTGGAGGTTGCCAAGTTCAACGTCGTCTCCATCAACAATGCCTAGAGAACCTAATGAATAGAGAAGACCAAATTAGTAATAGGGAAAAAAGAGTTAGCAAAACTGAGCTACTAGCTAGTAGTATGAGATAAATTTACTTGTAGTAAAAAAGGAATTAACTTTTAAAAGAAAACAGAAATTAGGAATGCGTGGATTTATGAGTTACCAACGCCACAGGCAGCCAGGTACAGTGCCACGGCCGAGCCCAAGCCTCCGGCTCCGACCACTAGAACTGATGACCGAGAGAGCCTCCTTTGCCCTGCCATGCATCATCCTTCGCGTTTGATCACGTACGCTCGAGCAGGGAAAGAGCAATTACGCAAAGGCAAATTACAGGTACCAACCAACCTTGCACGCCGAAGTCGGGGAGGAGGAGTTGGCGGCTGTAGCGTCTAACCATATCGGGGCTCAGGCCGCCGCCGCCGCCGCCTCGGGAGGAAGCGTCGAGCTTGGTGGACAAGCTGGGAGGAAGCGTGGCCGGCGCGGCGGCGACGCGGAGCTGGGACTCGAAGAAGCGGATGCGGCTGTCCAGCTCGTCCCGCTGGGCGCGCAGGCTCGCGATCTCGCGCATGATCTCCTCCGTCCTCCCGCCGCCGATGACGCCCATTGCCGCCGTTGCCGGTTGCCGCACACGCAGCGCTCCGTCGTCGTCGTCGTCGTTGCTAACTAGAACTTGCTACTAGAGCTGAGCTCGCCTAGCTATCCACGTACGTATAGGCATCAGTAGGCAGCAGTTGCGGTAGTTATAGAGTTCCTCCCCACGCAAAGCAAGTAGCAACGCGTCGTCCAAGTCATCAGGTGTCACTGTCGAAGCGTCGCCCGCGTTTGCGCGCAACGATTATTAAATAACTTCGTCGCCAAGGCTTTTGTTTAGCTCATCCATGATCGCATCATCATAACCTGGCAACTACTTGGAAGAACGTTGATGAATCTTCACCACCAGCGAACAATCAAGAACAAGGAAACTTGACTTCGTGTCCACTAGAAGTAGGAGTAGTAATTAAGGAAACTGGCAATAGATCTATCTCTGTTTGCCAGCAAGGTGTCTACCGGTGCAGTAACATTAGGGGAATGAGCCGCTTCAACTGTTAGAACAGTCAAAAATTCACCCCCCCCCAAAAAAAAAAAGGTTAGAACAATCAACGAACGAGGACAGGTTCGGACGTTCGGTTCGGCGTAGCAGCGATTTATTTCATTCTATTTGCTGGCCAGTCTCATTTTCAATACATGATGATTTAATTGTTATATGGTGCTATGATCAAACGTGAAATATGAAATAATATATAGCCTTGCAATTGCATACAACTTGGTGGTCCGTTAATTTTCTTTACTAATTTTCTTTCTTAAATTAATTATTTATGAAAATAAAAATACAAAGCTCCCAAAAGTACTAGTAATATACTTTCTAACCACAAAAACAAGCCTCATATAAAAATTAGGTGTATATATAGTTGTGGTTCCTAGGTTGTCAAAACCTAAAGTTTGTCGTTCTTAGTTCCCGTTTGGTGGGTCTCCAGCCTCCTTTATGCATTATTGTGCCAATATGTTATTTTGATCTCTATATCTCAAAATGAATTAGAGTTGGTGAAGCCATAATTCTCTGCTTCATTAGCTTTCGCTCCGTAATATACAACAAAGTCAATGGAGCTGGATAAAATTGTGCCAAATAAGCCCTTAACATTAAGCTTCACTGTGACATTATTGTTCACTACACCAACTAACTAGCTTGACCTGTTGACCATGTCATTATCGATTATGGCAAAGAAACATATTTTTTGAATGAATCTGCACCAGGTTATCCACAGAACAATGAAACTCTGGTGCGTACTACCGCTGACTTTGTTGTTGACTATTAAGTGTATCTTCACGTTCGCGAAAAAGAGTTCTCGTGTATTTTAACTTTTTATACGTCGTCCTAAGGAGGTGTTTATTGGTGCAAACGTTGTTAGACGAACGAGCGGGCCGCTTCAACGGTCAAGCTCCAAGATGACGGGGCCGTGGGTGTAGCTTTTTTTTTTTTTTTGAGGACAAACACAGAGCTTCTATTAATCATCAGCAGGATTACAATCGACTTGGGCTAGCCCGACAACCAATCTGGGACATAGTCGAGCCAAAAAAAGAGCGTTCGGTGGCCGAGACCGTCGAGCACAATGATCGGCCACCGAGTTAGCTTCCCTACACACCCAATTAATTTTAAACTCACTAAAGCTCCCCGCCTAGCTCTATGATGTCAAAACAAAGACCTCCTATTGCAGACCTCACACCCCCCCACTATCCTGTAATAAGTTTTTCAAAACCATGCTATCTGTTTCCAAAATGACATTTGCATAGCCATTCTCCTCTGCTAGCTCCGGCCCTTCTTTGGCGACCAAGGCCTCCGCCGTCGAGCATCCGGCACATCCTCTAGCCATCTTGCTGCGGCCGCTTTGACATGTCCCTGGTCGTCGCGGATAACAATCCCCGCCCCTCCAGTACATGACTGCAGATCAAAGGCTCCATCAACATTAACCTTGATCCAACCTTGTTCGGGTTACGCGATACTCTTCTCTCTCATCGGCTTAGGGCGCCCGGCTGGCATCCTCATCGTAGCAAGTTCCTCCAGCAGAGTTGAGATATATCTCGCCATTGCTCCCGGTTCCCACACTTTCCTCCCATTTCGACATGCGTTGCGGCCTGTCCACAATGCCCACGCACCACACAAGATTACGGCCGCGGCCGAGAAGAAGAAGGCACGATCTACGCATGAAGAACGTCGATCGCCCGTGTGCAAGGATGGAGGCAGGAACCCTCACACCTGTCAGAATCTTGACTTCTGCCCAAAATCTTCTAGCCATGGTACACAACATGATGACATGATAAATTGATTCATCGGGATCCCCACACACTTCGCGAGAAACATTCCTCGGCTATGTGTCTTCTCTTGAGTTCAGCTTTCGATGGCGGTGAATTATGGAGCACACGCCACCAGAACACCCGGACCTTTGGAGGCACTTTCATCTTCCACACCGCCTTCCATGATCTGTCATCCCCAGGCTCCTCGTCTCCCCCGGTCACCGCCATGGCTACCGCCATCCGATCCTCTTTTAGCAACTTATATGCTGACTTGACGAAATAAACCCCATTCCTTTCAAAGGCCCAAGCTAGAGCATCAGTGTCCATCCTCGCGCTTGGCTTGATCTTCAGTACTTCCACCACATCAAAGCCCATAAAAGACTTTTTGAGCTGATCTATATCCCATATTCTTGTTCCTGGAATGAATAGATCGGATACCCGCTCACCGTTGCGGTATTCAGTCTTGCTATTGGCTTTAGCGACCGTGAGCCCGGAATCCAATTGTTCTCCCAAGCATTGAAATTCCCAGGGCCAACACGGTGAATGAGGCCTCGCTTCAGCACCTCACGTCCAGATAAAATTGCTTTCCATGTCGCCGAACTCCGTCTTTTTTTGGTTGCTGAAAGAAAGTCGGAAGAATGGTAATACTTCCCTTCGAACCTTAGCACACAACGAGTCCGTTCGGCGTGATTAAACGCCATCCTTGCTTACCAAGCATAGCTTGGTTGAATAATGTAAAATCTCCTGAACCCCACACCACCTTGATCCTTCGACCGGTCAGCTTTTCCCCACCGGAGCCGTGGATCTTGTGGTTATCTAAGGAGCTTCCCCACCAATAATTTGATACAGCCGATGTTAGCTTTCGACAAACTCCCGTGGCGGCTTAAAGCATGACATTGCGTATGTTGGAACCGATTGAGCGTTCGCCTTCAGTAGAACTTCTCTCGCTGCACAGCTCAAATTTTTCTCCGCCCACCCATTGACAAATCCTCTTACTCGAGCAGGTACATAGTTGAAGGTATCTGCTGCACCTCGCTTCGACTACCGTTGGAAGGCCCGATATCTCTCCCCGGCGCCTCGGTAGGGATCTGTAAGCTGTCATGCACCTCTGCCTTGCATTCTTGTTGGCAATTGGTGCTGAAAAAAAGACTGCAGACTTGCTCTTGTTCACTAATTGGCGGAACCTTTGTTATAGTCATCCAAAGATATCAGCAATCCGATCAGCCCCCTTTTTTGATGCTTGTGTAAAGATCAAGCGGTCATCTGCGAACATCAAATGAGAAATCCATGGAGCCCTTCTGCTAACTCGGACTCCTCTTGAGACATAAAGCGGACCGATACTCTTCACCATACATGACAAACCTTCAGCACATAGTAAAAATAAATATGGTGAAATTGGGTCACCTTGCCGAATACCTCGAGATGGTTTAAACTCCTCCGAGTACACTCCATTAACTCGACAGAGAAGGACACTTGTTGATACACACTTCATCACAAGCGAGCACCATGAAGTAGGAAAACCCAGCGCCATCATCATCGCATTCAAGTAATTCCATTCAACCCGATCATAAGCTTTCGCCATATCCAATTTAATGGCACATGCCCCTGTCTTCCCTTTCTTATTTCTCGGGTAGTGGATACACTCATACGCAATCGAAACATTATCGGTAATGAGTCTACCTGGCACAAAAAGCACTTTGCTCTTCCGAAATTATCTCATCCAGGACCCGTCGCGGCCGGTTAGCCATTGTCTTAGAGCATAATTTGTATAAGACATTGCATAGCGAGATAGGTCGATATTGAGACAGTCTTGTGGATTATTCACCTTGGGAATGAGAACAAGCGTGTCTTGTTCACCACTTTGGAATCTCTCCCCCATTCAAGAAGCCCGAATCGCACTTAGCACACATTGTTTGATGAGCTCCCAATGTGTTTGGAAGAAACCAGCATTGAAGCCATCCACCCCAGAGATTTATTTGGTGCCATTTGGAATAGCGCCGCTTCTACCTCTTCTACAAGAAAGGGCTTTTCAAGCATGGTATACATCTCATCCGTCACCTTCTTTGGAACAAACCGACAGATCAAGTCCGGCCGCAAGTTATCCCCGAAAGTGAAGAGATTATGATAGAACTCACAGGCTAGCCGTTCTAGGTCCTCCCGATCTGTGAACACGTTCCCATTACCATCACCGAGGGCTTTAATTACATTGAGTGCGGTGTCGAGCCCGAGCTTTTGCCTGAAAAAATTCAGTATTACGGTCTCCCTCCCGTAGCCAAGAGATTCTAGCCCTCTGTCTTTCCATTGTCTCCTCTCTAGCCAAAACTTCCGAGAGTTTAGCCATCACCCTCCGTTCCTTTTTCGTCGGACCTCAGAAAGAGTGCTGCTCCTCTCATTTTCGAGCTCCTCTCGGAGATCCTTCACTTGTTTCTTTACCGATCCGAATACCTCCCCGTCCCAAACTTTCAGCGATCCCCAGTAAGGTTGCCAATGCTTCGACGCCAGCCGACAGGTCAGCTGTACCGATTCGGGGGTCCCGGGACCTTGTGACAAAATCCATATACTCGCCATGACTCCTCCACATGTTCTCATAGCGGAATGGCTTAGCTTTTCGACAGCCCCGAAGGCCAGGCTGCATATTTTCCTTCATCTCCACCAGCCAGTCCGCGGTGGTCGACTACGCTAGTGGAATATGATACACCTTCGACTCACCCAATGCTTTGAGAAGAACCGATCATCACCAGCGCCCTATCTAGCCGGACCTTGACATTGCGGTCACCATCTTGGCGATTGTCCCAGGTATATGGCAAACCATGGAACCCAAGATCTGAAAGCCCGCAATCATTCACTGCCTCCTGGAACGCAGCAATCGCCATGCCTCCCTTTCCCTCCTTCCAAACTGTTCCTCGGCCGACAACACCTCATTAAAATCCCCACGCACACCCAAGGGGCAGCGGATCAGTGCGCGAAGGAATCTCATCAAGTACCAACTGTTCTTACGCCTATCTCTCCTAGGTTCCCCATAGAAACCCGTCGAGGCGGAGTTGTGAGATCTTCAACCGGTCACATGACAACATGACGTCTATGTGTGACCTTGATTTACTCATCTCCGCTACCACCACCCCTTCATGCCAAAGCAGCAGCACCTCCACTCGGGCCCTCGGACTTGACGGCGATGGCATTGTGAAAACCAAGGTCGCGTTTCAGTCCAAAGCACGTTCCTCCCCCATTCTCGTCTCCATCAAGAACACAATTGCGGGCTTTTTCTCCACCATCACCGGCGGAGCTCATGAACTGCCCCGGCTGCCCTGCCCAGCCCCGGCGGTTCACACTTAACAATTCATTGCTCCCGGCGGGGGCTCTTTGCGGCCGCCGCCGATCCTGAGTTTGACGTTCCTCCACGCCTTTGCTTCTTCAAAATCTCAATCATACTCCCTCCCCCACTCTCTGTGCCAGGAACAAGTTGGTTGACACGAGAGTTCACCAAACCTACAGGGACAAGCGCCACTGATCCACCTAGCGGAACGTTCAGATCAGGGGTGCGCTCTGGCTGTGACGCCACCTTTGATTTCCTCTTCCTATCCTGACCACGTTGCTCATGTTGCTCCCCCTCATGTAAGTCCAGGCGCCTACTGGCACCAGAACCAGGCCCCTTCCCCTCTGGGCGATCAGTTGCCACCGTCTGTTTCAGCGGTGACTGAACCTCAGGTTCGCCCTGCTCTCCCACCATACTGTCAGAAGCCTGAGAGCCTGACTTTGACGTTCTTCCCCCCGAACGACTATTTGGCTTAGTCGCTTTAGGAGCCGAAGACGTTCCACTGCCAAACGACTCCGCCGCAGCCCCCGCGAAGGACTGCATCCTCCGTCGCCTTTCCTCTGGAGCTCTTAGTTGCACATCATACGGGAGCTTGCCTCCATCATCCCTTTCAACCGGCGTTGGGCACTCGAGTTCCGAATGCCCCAACTTACCACATGCAAAGCAAATGTAAGGTAGCTTCTCGTACTGAGCATTAAACCAAATGAGGCTCCTCACTCTTGTTCATCCGAAGGAGGACCCCCTCCTAATTGGTTTATCAATCTCCATTGCAACTCTAGCACGCAAAAAAGCACCACTAGCTTTGCCATCTGCATCCACATCCATCTTGATCACGTTCCCAATCATTCCCATGGCCCTTGCCCCTCTCGTGCGGTTCATCCAACCCAGGGGAAGATTGAGGATCCTAACCCAAATATCCATTGTGTCAAAAACAATTTCTCCAGCCGTGAGCCTCTCATTATACTCTTGAAGGAGTACAGCATATTTGCCCACCATCCATGGAGATCCCTGCAAGGCCCGATCAAGGTCACGCTCATTCCCAAACTCCGCGACGAAGAGGTTGTCGCTCTTCTCGCCGATCGATCGAATTTTGAGGCCAACTGGGTTACCCCAGGCCGGCTTCATGGCCGAACGGACAAGTTGAACGTGAATCGGCACTGGTGAGAGCACTTTCCCGACCAGCGCCATCTCCCCGCCGCCCGGCATCTCTTCATCCTCGTCATCACTAAACTCCAACACAGCCTCTTCCTCCTCCGTAAGATTTAGCTTCTTCAGCAGGTCTTCAACATTAGGGTTATGGGCTCCCCGCCCTCCCCCTTGTTCACCTTCTCCTGTCGACGTCATGGCAGTCAGACAGGCAAAACGATGTGCACTATGCCAATAGGCACAGCCACCAAGCAATCCCGACCTAGGAACCTAAGCGGCAACCCTAGCGGTAGTCTTTGGTCGGCGGCGCTGGAACAGCTAACCGCCGATATGCGTGGCCGCCGCCGCCGGATGGGCTCCGGTAGGCGTGGCGTGGGCCGCCGGCAATCAAAAGGAATCACCGGCGGAGCAGTCCAGATCGCCGGCGAGGCGATCTAGATCAAGGTCGGGCTGTGAGTCGCCTTCACGATCGCCTGCATGTAGCCTCCGTGATTTCCGGACATTCTGTTTTTTGGCCGTGGGTGTAGCTAGGTCTAGGTGCAGTGTCTAATTTGCAGCTCGGCTGCATGCGATGGATTGATTACATCACGTACCCGCTGACGCTGACATCCTAATACGACCAAGAAAAACGAGGTGCTATTTGTTTCTTCGTCAGCGGCCGGGAGAAAAAATGGCGCACCGGGTGGCCTGTGGCCTCATCACGAGTCACGATCGCCAGTAAAAACGTCCTTCCAACGTCCTGTTTGTTTCCGTGAGCGGCAAAAGCGCGACCACATTTGAGCGAACGCGGCTCGGAGGGCCGCGTTTTGGGAATCGTCGAGCCACGTGTATTTTCTACTGCGAAACGCGCGAGCACCCAGCACCGTAGACGACACAGGATTTTTCCGTGTTTTCTGAACAAACACGTCGTCGACGCAGAAACAAACAGGGCCGAACAACTCCTCGCTCTGCTCCGGTAACAATCGAGCATGTGAGGACCGAGGAACTTCTTGAACTTCTTGTGTGCTGAAACAATAAAATTCAGCTTGTTTGGAAGGTCACATAAATCTAGTACTTAGAAATATGTTTACAATTTCTAGATACAGTTTCAGTTATTATGCAACGAGTAGTGGCTCATATTGTAATGCTCCAACTAACTTTAGAAGGAGCAAATTTGAACAGTGGCGAATCTAGAAATTTGAGTTATCGAGGTCATCGGAGTCATCATAAGAGGATGCTAGTGTAAAATGACATTTTGTTAGGGTCATAAACTAAATAAAGCCTTAATCTACAGAGAATTATCAAAAAGTCGTTGGCACCCCGGTAAAATACTGTAGATTCGCCCCTAAATTTGAAACACAAATATATCTTAATCTAGATGTAATTCGAAATAGCATACCGGCATTTGCAAACTGCAAAGCACTTGTCTTTTACCATTTACAAGTTTTCTTAAGCATGCAGCACACAAAAGTGCTAATAACACTAGAAATCACTTGAACTGTTGAAATGGCAGAACATGGGTTTTCCAGCTATGTTGAACTTAACTTTTGGATATGGCGCTAGAGCAACATATGTGAGAAAAGAAAATTAGCTACAAGTCAGAGAGAGAGGGCTGTTTGGTTCTTTGGCCAGCGCTGGCCTCACCTAGCCTGGCGATTGCGTGCGCGTTTGGTTGGTTGACGAGCAACCTCGATTTCTGCATTGGTCTGGCCAATGTGAGGAAGTCAAAACTTCTCTCCGGCATTGGCGAAGAGAGATGAGGTGAGGAGAGGCCAGAGTAGACATTTGGACAAAGGAACCAAACGGCCCAGATAGGCTGATGGGATGAAGTAGATGCACGTGAGCTGCAGGCAGGCCAAAATTGATAGAAGGACTCGCTGCTGGCTGTGCTCTATTGGGCAGCGGGGTCATCAGTTCTTAAAGAGGGTACAAGTAGAATTTTTGGGCCACACCTATGACCATGGCCCTAGTAGCCCTAGCTAGGCCCATATCCTCTTGGCTGGCCCGATCTAATATATAGAGCCCTACCTGGACACAACTGGAGAAAGTACAGACATTATGGCCCATGCCAAGAAATTCTAGCCCACTGATCATTCAGAAAAAAAACAACAAGAATTCTGGCCCGGTCCAGATCGTTATATCTTCTCGGAAAAAGTCTATTTTTACTTCCTTAACTTTCACGAAAGTCTACTTTTCCTCCCTAAACCTCAAAACCGGATAAACAACCTCCCTCAACTTTTCAAACCATGCATTTTTCCTCCCTGTAGTGGTTTTGATAGTTGTTTTGCTACAGTGATAGTGGTTTTGTCTTTTTCTTTTTTATTTATTTCGGCTGAACTTTTGAAAAATCATAGTAAATCACAAAAAAATCATAAAATACAAAATCTATTTTTGTTAGACTTCATATGAGTACATCTACACAATGAATATATAATATGGTATGCTTTAGTACAAAATTTTTGCTAGTCTTTTTCTTTTTTATTTATTTTGGCCAAATCTTTGAAAAAACATAGTAAATCACAGAAAAGTCAAAAAATGGAAAATCTAATTTTCTTAGACTCCACATGAGTAGATCTACAAATAAACATATAATATGGTATATTTTAATATAAAGTTCTTGCTGTAGCTTTCGATCTATGCCTTTACGTAATTAAGTAAAATAATTCATAAGTGTAGCTTCTATAACTATTTTGTTGCACTAAAGCATACTCCCTCTGTTCCAAAATAGATGACTTTTTGGGTGTTCGTGCCACAAGTTTGACTTGATTTGTAGAAAATACGTATAATATTTATATCTCAAAATAAATTTATTAAAAAACTAGATCTAAAGATCTTTTCAACAATACTAATTGTGATACTAATCGATGTTATTTACTATTTTAAAAAATTGCCGGCAATCGTTTCTCGGGAAGCGAGAACGACATTCTTTTTGGGACGGAGGGAGTACCATATTATATATTCACTGTGTAGACCTACTCATGTGGAGACAACAAAATTGAAATTTTTATTTTATGATTTTTCAAAGATTGAGCCGAAATAAATAAAAAAGAAAAAGACTAGCAAAAACTTTAAACTAAAGCATAACATATTATATATTTACTGTATAGATCTACTCATGTGAAGTCCAACAAAATTAGATTTTCTATTTTATGATTTTTTGTGATTTACTATAATTTTTCAAAAAATTAGCCAAAATAAATAAAAATAAAAAAAGACAAAACCACCGTCACTGTAGCAAAACCACCATCAAAACCACTTCAGGGAGGAAAAGCGCATGGTTTGAAAAGTTAAGGGAGGTTGTTTGTCCGATTTTGAGGTTCAGGGAGGAAAAGTAGACTTTCGCGAAAGTTGAGGGAGCAAAATTAGACTTTTTCCTATCTTCTCCTCGGAGGCGCGCTTGTGTTGTGCTAGTGCCGCTTATCCAGAATCAGTCAAAGCACACACAACTGGAGGGGGCAACCGGCAAGGTGAAATGGGGTCGAATATTACCGCCCCCTTTATTACTCGAGTAACTTCAATCCAACATTCTTTAACCTCCTGGAGCAGAACAAGGAAACGCATAGAATCTCCTTCCCGGGGGTGGTAAAGGATCGGATAGCTGCAGAATTAAGCAAAGGATAACCCATGTCTCCTGCTCACAAAGCCTGGAGCTAACCTTTTCCCGTTTCCCTGAAAATCTACACACCTCTTCAGAAAGCCGGCGTTCACATTTCAGATGAGACCAAGACGAATCACGTCGCAGCAACAGATCGGCTCGGATGGCCTTGGGGATTTGTGTACTAGTCTTTAAAATCACAGAAACTAAAATTAACACGACCGTACAGGGGCATCAAACTAAGCATATTCTGTGCCAGCAACAGCGAAAAGAAAGAAAAAAAATTGTCAAAGCTTCAACACGCGCGTATTTGCCAGTTTGCCACCCTAGCTAGGTCCCTAGCTTAGCTTTTGTGATTCTGGAGCTCGCCGGATCATCAGGAATCAGGACCAACGAATGGGTCCTGAAGTCTGGAGGACTAACTTCTTTCCTGTTTCGGCACATCAGGATCATCTCAGGATGATCTGCACATGCTTGCCCGTTGCTAGAAACGTCTACGGAACGAGGTGGTCGGAATTATAATATAATAATGATGATGCTCCAAGCATAAACGATCACCGATGGAGAGGAGGCAGGTGAGCAGTGCAGCATGGCCCATTGTCTGACCTTGGCGACGCCGTCCTTCTGCCGTGTGTGCTCCGGCAACCATGTGTGCGCCGGCAGCTGGCTCCACCATCTTTGGGGTGGCTAGGCTAGACCAGAGCCTAATCAAACTAACCCACATCACGCACATGCAGTTCTAGAGGCTACTCCTTAATATGCCGAGAGAAGAGGTCCTTTTCCTCAAATTAATTTGGCGATTTGATCTAGCACATTCCTGCGGTTTCCATTCCATCCACAGTCCTAGTAGCACGCAGTTAATCACACGGGAGCCCGAGGTCTGCTGTCAGATTTAAAATGACCATGGCCCTCTTCGCTTTCTCTCAGTTCTGCTCGGCCGCGATCAAATTCTTTCCCTCCCTTTCCTCGCATCGCATTGCATGCTTCACGCCCAAGTCTTCTTGTAGCTTCATTCCTCTCCCCGCCCGAAAGCCAAGGATCTATCGCCCTAAAGCTTCCCAATTCCAACGTCATCGGCTCATCGCATCGCAGCAGCCTATCCATCTAGTCCCCGAACAAACGCGCTAGCCTCAGCCTCGGGAGAACACGCGCGTCTGCAATGGCGGCGGCGGCGGCGGCAGACACGGCGCCTCCACCAGCGCAGCAGACTGCTAGTAGAGTAGCTACGGCGACGACGGCCAGCGATGTCTCCGCCTCCGCCTCCGCGTGGCTGCAGCAGGTCCTGGCGCTGCTGTTCCCGTCCAACCTCGCCGCGAAGGCGGCGCTGTTCGCGCTCGTGGTGGCGCTGCTGCCCCTGCTGCCGTCGGGGCAGGCGGCGCCCAGGATCTGGGAGCTGCCGCACCTCCTCCTGCTCGGCATCATCATCTCCTACGGCGTCTTCGGCCAGAAGAACGCCGACGCCGAGGTGGTGGCCGCGTCGTCGGCGGCTGCCGACGCCGGCAAGCCCGTCGTCGACGACGAGGCCGCGGTGGAGGCCTACGTCTCGCAGATGATGCAGGGCGCCTCGCTGGTCTTCGAGGAAGACAACGGTGGCGCCAGCAAGGACGGCGGCGGCGTCCAGCAGGCGTGGAGCTCTCATTACCTTCCGGACGACCCGCTCGTGATCGTCGCGGACACGTCGGGGTCAGGGACCAACAGCGGCAACGCCGACGCCGATACGGGTGACAAACCACTCCTCCTGCCGGTGAGGAAGCTGAAACCAGCGGCCGAGGAGTCGGCGCCGGCGCCAGCGACACCAGCAGGGGATATGAGCGAGGGCAGCGTCATCGAGGAGGAAGAGGAAGAAGAGTTCCTCCTAGCACCCAAGGCCGGAACGGGATACGACGTCGTGCGCGATCACGCCATCCCTTCGCCGTCCTCTGTCCTCGACGCCGACCTGACCCTCTCGCCGTCCTCGCCGCCTCTGCTCCCGCCTCCCCCTCCTCCACCGCCGCCGCCGTTTCTCGTCCGCGGGCGACGCAGCCCCCTGAAGGCCAAGGCTAGGAGCTTCAACGAGTTCGGAGCACTTAGTCGCGACCGCCGGAGCCCCAACCGAAGTTTGGGCTCCGCGGCCAGCAAGCAGTTCCGGTCCAGATCCGCGGTGCAAGCGTCGTCGAGGAGCGCCTTCGGCCGCTACGATCCTGTGGTGCCCATCGACGACGAAGCAGACGACGAGACGTTGGGCGAGATGGTTGCGGCGTCGGAGAGCTCGTTCAGCAGTGATCTCGACGATGACACCATCAAGGAGGAAAACAGCTCGTGCGACGAGGAGCTCTTTGAGCTGGCGATGAGGCCGGGACCGGAGGCGGAGACGGAGACGGAGGTGGAGGAGGTGGGGGACGAGGTGGACAGGAAGGCCGACGAGTTCATAGCCAAGTTCAGGGAGCAGATTAGGATGCAGAGGGTCGAGCCGGCCAGGAGATGACCCACCGAACACGTTTGTCCGATCAAGTGTTTACAGGCACAGCCGCCAGGCAGCAGGCTCACAGTCAGCCTCCCTCGTGTATGATAGCGTGCTGAGTTTTCTTTTTTTTCGTTTGTTCTTTCTTTCATTTTGGGTGTTTGTAATAATGTAATTACAGCCTGAGCAGCGGTGTAAATTAACAACGTAGAGAGGGGGTTTATGGTTTACTCCTATCTCATTTGAATTATCTTTGTTCTTTACTAATCTGTTGTCGAGTTTTCACCTTCTGCGGTGTCTGAATTTGGAGGACGGATCACGCTACTAAGTATTGATATATATTTGAGGAATATATGCTTAATAACAATAAATATAAGCATGCTTATGAGCGTTGATACACAGCTGATCCACAAGGAACACAGCTCCACAAAAGTAGTGACAAACGCCCAGCATTTTCTTGAGCCGCTCATCAGACATTCTGGATGCAGTAGCAGAGGCTTTCGACAAAGGTATCGCAGTGACTTTTGACAATGGTATCTGGGCGTACCGGCCGACCATAGGTCCGACTGCATCTGCTTCCATCTGCGATGTTGTACTCTTGAGTGTTGATATTACAATCATACCCCAAATAGATGGTATCAGCAGTGACATAGGGAAAGTCCTCTACTGACACCGAAATGGCGCGGTTCGTGCCCATGAACACGGCACGGCCGTTGACGCGCTTGACTGGGATCAAGATCCTTCCAAATCCAATCTATAAACATTATACTTCCTGTGGTCCTGGCCACAAGTTCGGTGCACCAGCATCAGTTCTCCGCCATTGTGCACCAGGTGAAGGCCGTGCGCCATTAGGGAAAACCAAAACGACTTGTTCAGGTCAGCAACCATCACCAGCCGTGGTGGCTGCTGCTGGCCCTGATCTGAAGTGGTGGTGGTATTCAGCACCATGAGACTTCTGTTGGTGCCGATGGCACAGTAGAAACGCCCGGCAAAAGACAGAGCTGAGTTTATGTATCCTTCGTTTACCACGGTCCAGCTGGCGTCACCAGGCTTAGCAAAGACAAGCTTCATGGGATCGATGAAGGAGACTGCCACTCCCACTATGGAGCCGTCGTCGTCGTCCTCAGTGACGAGGCCAGCGGCTTGCACGAAAGGACCTCGCTCCTCCGGCTCATCGTCGTCGCAGCGGTCGTCGTCTCCGTCTTCCACGAACACGGCCAAAGGGGGAGGTCGACGGCGCTTGGCGCGTGCGGGTTGAGCAACCCGGGGCGATCGTCGTGGGCTCATGGAGAAGCAGCAGGAGGCCGTTGGGCGTGGCGGCGAGGAACCTGTGCTCAGAGAGCTCGGGAGGCCCATGCGAAACGCACTCGCCCGGTCGACACGTTGAGGAAGCGATGGTGGCTGCGGGGCCTGTTGGAATATAAGTGAATTGCCCACCTCTCCTTATCGCCTTAAGCTTTTTAGGTTGAACCCGCTCGGTGCATGCAACTCAATATGGTATCGACGAGCCAGAGGTCTCGAGTTCGAATCTCGGTAGATACAATTAAATAAAATAATTGTTGTCCGCTCCTATTCCACGCGTCTAAGGCTCGCCCGTCGCGAGATCTCGCCCGGAGCCTTGACATGAGGGGAGTGTTGGAATATAAGTGAATTGCCCACCTCTCCTTATCGGCTTAAGCTTTTAGGTTGAACCGGGTCGGTGCATGCAACTCAATCCGCGAGTGCCTTGTCGAGCATGATCCACCGGCGGGGGTAGGAAGCGAAGCGTCCTGCAGGCAGGCGGCGGCGGCGGCCGCTGGTCCGGCGAAAGCACCGCCGCCACCGTCGGCACACGGCGCGAAGCGGGCGTAGTCGGCCACGTCGGCCGCGAGGAGAAGCTCGCGATCCGGGCCGGGCGGTCCGTCGCCGAGTCCGCCCGGTCCCTCGCGCAGGAGCAGGTGCCGCCAGCATTGTTAGGGACGGGGCACGGCGGAGCGGGCGGAAGTGAGGAGGGCTTATTACGACGGCCACCGAGCGCGAGGCGCGCTTGGCACCCCCGATTCTGTTGATCGAGCCTCGAGCAAACGATCGGTATTTTAACTTCGCTCCCGGTGGTCGGGTCCGGGCGGAAGAGCAGGGGCGGGGGCGCGGATGGCGACGGGCGCTCGGTCGCTTCGCCGCCAGCCGGAAGGGGATCGGGGGATTCGGAGGTCCCGCCCGACCACTTTTCCGGGCGGGAGGAGCTTTGGGCTCCAGAGGCATCCGCCGGCTTATTCATCTGCTTCCACCAATCCACCGCCGCCACAAACCAGCGAGATCGGGACTAGCCCTTTGGACAACTTGTCGCCACCATTTATATAAGAATCAAAGGTGGCTTCCTCTCACGATTGGCTTGGAAAAGAGTCGAATCGGAAAAGAATCACGGGGAGAGAAGCTTTAGGCCCCCTTTGGCATCGTGGGGCAAACAAAAGAAAGGCGTAGGAAAGGAAACTTTCCTCGGCGTCATCAATCGTTTCGAGGGCCTTTGGATGCGAAGGAAACATTCGAGGAGGAATGGATGGAGGAAAGGATTCGCTCTCACTGTACGCAAGGAAGCGAAACATCGGTTGGACTTCATGTTCCCATGGCTCGCGTCGCCCGGCTTCTTTGCCGTGGTTTGCGCCGCTCCACTGGCATCACCGCTGCGGGCTCGCGGGATAGCGCCCCGCGTCGCGCCCGAAGCGCGCGCGCGCCATCCGCACCGGGGCAACCGCCGCCTTCCGCCTTTAAAGATCATTGGGGCGTCGCCCCTCCGGTGGCCGCCCAGAACCCGCCGCCCCAAGCCTCGCCCGGCGCCCGAGGCTCGCCCTTCCCGCGCGCCCGCCGCCGTTCGCCCCGCGCCGGAGGCGCGCCGAAACCCAACGTCCGCCGCGCCGCCTCAACCCGCCCGGCCCGCCGCGCGCGCCCGCCGCGTCCGCCCGCCTCGCCGGCTTGGGAGGAGCCCAGCGACCGCCCAGCGTCCATGGCCGGGGCGACCGGGAGCCGTGCGGAGGGAGGAGAGGGCTTCTTCACCGCCGTTGGTGGATCCGTGGGAGGGAGAGGGGCTGCCGGTGCCGGATCCGCCATTGCTGGCGCTGGTGGGGACGGTGGAGCGTGGGGGACGGAGAAGGAAGCGGCCTTGAATGAATGGAAGAGAGAGAGGCGGTACCGGCAGCCGAATGGATGAGGATGGATCTTGCGGACTGTGGCCGAAGGAATCGACTTTCTTTCCTCCGTCCGTGCCTTTCCTATCCCATCCTACGGTATTCCTGTGGTGCCAAAGGGGGCCTTACTCGTTTCGCCCCAAAGACCTTGTGTTCCATCAACTGGACTTTTCTTCCAATATAGCAAGCGCAAGCCCGGCCCAAGTGTGCAGCTGAGCCTCCGGGCCGTCCTCAATATAGCAAGCGCAATTGCGGCCCACCCACCGAATTTATTGTTGGGCTTGCTGCCAGACAGCCCAGGGAAGGCGCCGCCCGGATGGCCGGGAACCTCGCGCCCGCTGTTGCGGGCGGATCATGCGGGTTCTTTTCTTCCCTTCCTGGCGGTAGCCGAAGAAGGGGAAAAGGCCGAAAGAAAAAGAGCTGAGCGGCGTCCGGACCTGACGGCCCAGTGTCAGTGTGCCACTGCCGGCCGGCCATCCGTTGACCGTCGACACGGCTCAAGCGCACGCGGCTTTGCCTTGTGGTGTGTCGGTCCTGGACGCACGTGCTGGCCAGTACGCCGTACACATCGGCGATATACGTGAGTGCTGACCGTCGGCTACGGTTGGCGTCTCACACCATTCGTTAGGTACGGATTACACAAGTTTTTCAGTTTTTTATATAAAAAACACGAGAGAGGATATAGGTATAGTATTAAAAAAAACACGGACCTGCTTGATTTTATACGATGCGACAAGATCAGAAGTCTCGTTCAACCGAGCAACAGCAAAATCAAGTGAAGATTCGTTTTCTCAACAGAACACAGATTTCTGTCCTAAATCATAGCTTTTCTGCAAGGAATCGTTTTTATCTGCAGGGACGACACAGGCAGCTCCACACTTTACTTACTCGCAAAAAAAAAAAAAAAAAGACACACTTTACTAATAGTAACAAAAAAAAAATAGAGAACGGCATATAAAGTCAATGGCTCAATGCCGGTTCTAACCACACGCCGGTCTTATGAGGGGCAGATGCAATGCGAGGACCCTATCATCTGATATGCTTCATATATCCATAATGATCGAGAAAGAGTCAGAATATGTCATTTCAATGGTTGAAGTGTATCATCTTTTTTTCATGGTTGAGTTGAATAGCGGTTTTTATAACTGAAGTGAATTGTAATTAGCTTCAATAGTAGAACGATTCGCAAATACGTAGCAGTATTGAGAAGATATAATATGTCCACCTAAAGCCAAAACCAACCTAAAAAATAGAATGGATTAAAAAACATTTATACTTTTTTTTTGTTTTTATATGTGCACACAGCATTCACAAACTACGTGACAAGAAGAAATCACGTCTCCGAGAGAATGGTGGAGACGAAGACATTGACCAATATTAGGGGCTTTAGAGGATTTCTATGGTTGTGGACTTAGAAGGAGGCTTATGAAGAGATTTGTCGAGGGGCCACTGGTGAGGATGGCGGTAGAAGTAGCGCACCAAAGTCAATGGGAGGCAATAGAGGCAACGGCGTGATGCAGGAGCCAACAGGAGATGATAGAAGCTAGGACATTTGGTTGGAGAAAGAGAAGACAACTTCAATTTAGCGAGAGCAGTGCCGGAGGACACCAGTGGAGACGATGTCAGTTTTGTTGGAGCCAAATGAGGTGAGGTGGCAGCAGTGAGTAAGGGGGTTAAGAGGTGAGGAGCTGGTGTTTTCGTGGTCTGTACGTGATTGTCCTCCTAGATTTTGTTTTATGTATGAGGATATAAAACTAATTAATTTTTTACTTTAATTCACTTCGACACATAAATTAAGATGGATACAAGTGCTGTAAAACAAGCCCTACGATCAATCTCACTAAACTTTCGAAGGTCCATGTGTTGAAACGAATGGTAACTGGTCACATCCCCATAAAATTAATTTTACTCATAAAACTTTGATCCTTTGTTTTTAAATCAGTACTATGTCATATAAGTGTATTTACTGTCTTGGTATTTATTTTTGTCATCGTCGACGTCGCCTCCAAATCTCCATCCTTTTTCCTTCCTCACAGTCGTGGATCGTGGTCATCGGCTCAGACCACACTTTCATTTTTTCACACACAACTTTCCTCTCAGCTCTCAAATAAAATAAAAAGAAAGAGCCTTCCTGAAACGAAAGGAATCCCAAGGCTAGCCTGTCTAGTAACTAGCCTTCTCCCCCCCCCAACGGCAAGAATACCAGAGGCTGCGCAAGGCAGAGGAAAAGAAAGCAGAAGCAGCCAGTGCAGAGCAGCCCCAAAGCAGCACGCTCAAGCAAACCTCTCTCTCCCAAATTCCAAACCCATTTTACTCTTTCCCCATTGCCCATTTACCCCCAGCAAGAAGAGCAGCCAAGCACGCCGCGGTCCGTGCCTCCTCCGATCTAGAGCGCGCCGCCCAAGTCCAGAACAGCGCAATGCGCAAGGCACTCATCAACGCCGTCCTCGTCCCGGTTCTCGCCGTGGTCGTCGCTCTGGCCATCTTCTACTTCGTCCGCCGCTGCCGCCGCCGCCGCCGCCGGGGCCGCGGTCGCTCGGTGCTGCCCTCCCACGGCGGCGGCGCGAGGGCGGACCGGTTCCAGGCGGCCGGCGCCTCGGGCGGCTACGTCGCCGGCGGGGAGGAGGCGCTGCTGCGGTTCCCCGGCGGCGAGGCGCTCACGGTGGCCGCGATCCTCGAGGCGCCCGGGGAGGTGGTGGCCAAGTCCTCGCACAGCACGCTGTACCGCGCCGGGCTCAGCGCCGGGGAGGCCGTCGCGCTGCTCCGGTTCGTGCGCCCGGCCTGCGCTGCGGGCGCCGAGGGCCGCGGCGGCCCGCGCGGGTGCTCGGCGCCGCGCGCCACCCCAACCTCGTGCCGATCCGCGCGCTCTACATCGGCCCGCGCGGGGAGAAGCTGCTCGTGCACCGTTCTACGCCGCCGGCTCGCTGCGCCGCTTCCTGCAAGGTCTATTTCCCTTCACGTCATTTGCTTTCGACGCAAGCTAGCTTTTTTTTTTTTTTGAGTGAGGCTAATCATGCGCAATGATTTGCTCGACTGTTGGTAAGGTTTCCTGGTTCAGGCTCCATTGCTTGGATTTACTGCAGAATTTGAAATTTACCTCAGATTTAGATGATTAGCTACTTTCGTCATCCCATGCCTGCGGGCTGCAGTAAAAGCGTCGCAGGCAATGATGCTTCGCGGATTTAGTAAATTACTGTGGCGGCCTAGTGGGTGCTATGTTACTTTTAGCCATGTGTCTTCACTGTTACGCTTCATGTTCTTGTCCTTAACTGCACAAAGGGACAGTTCATAAAGTGCTTGGTAAAATTTTCGTAGTTGGTTGTTATCTGCTCCACAGAGCATCTTCTTCTTGTTGCGTAAGATCTTGGGTTTACATGTGGCAAGCTTCACTCCTTTTCGATAGTATAGTGCTTTCAAGCTTTTAATTGTTGCCTTTACAATTTGGGCGATGCAACTCCTCTATCAAATCAAGGCTTTGAGGGAAAGCCAAATTTTTTCCAGACGTGCATGGTGGTTGTTTTATTATCAGACGGAGAAATGCATCTTTAGCAGTTTCCATGACTTATTCTGGGCTTTATGTTGGTGGAATGGTGGCACTTCTGAACTGTTTGTGGCTTCCTGCATCTATCAGCTCTCGTTTTCAGGGAGTTGTTGGATCGTATTCTATGATTGAACATATACTATTATCTTGAACCATCAATTGGTCTAGTAGAGAAAGACTTAGACTTTCATAATAGTTGTTTTTGCGTGCATGCACAAAACAACTTGTGCAGTTTTGTTTGCAATGAACTTTGGGTCATTTCCATTTCAGTATACCAAATGCTTGAAAAGGACAGTTTTTTTGGGTTATAAAGGAATGCCACCACCCATTACTAGTGCCAATCGATAACGAGCTAGTCTCAGTCAGTCATGAAATATTAATATGTTTCCACTGTTTTCCTTTTTCGTTTGCAATTTCTGATCTTTATCTATTCTTCTGACCTGCAGAGGGAATCAATGATTCACAGAGGTGGGAGATAATTTGCAAGCTGTCTATCGGCATTGTCAAAGGACTGGACCACCTTCACACAGCATCACAGAAACCAATCATTCATGGCAATCTCAAAACAAATAACATTATGCTTGACGCCGATTACCAGCCCAGGATATCAGATTTTGGCCTCTACCTTCTGCTGAACCCTGCTGCTGCGCAAGAGATGCTCGAGACATCTGCAATGCAGGGTTATAAGGCTCCAGAGCTGATCAAGATGAGGGATGCCACCAGGGAGAGTGATATCTACAGCTTGGGAGTGATTATGCTCGAGATGCTTGCTCAGAAGGAGGTCACAAATGATAAGCCACCAAATGCTCGCGACATCCATTTGCCGGCCTCTTTCAAAGACCTGGTTCTCGAGAGGAAGATATCAGAAGCTTTCAGTTCCGAACTTATCAAACAAAGCAAGAATTCTGGGAAGGAGGACAATCTAAATGCCTACTTCGAATTGGCAACGGCTTGCTGTAATCCATCACCGTCATTGAGACCAGATACAAAGAAAATACTAAAAAGGCTTGAAGACATAGCAAGATAATAATAGTTGCGTGTGATGGTGAGGCTCCAATCCTGTTTAGAAAGTGTGGTGTTATAGCAGCAGCCAGCAGGATAGCTTTGGCGTCCCTTGTGTTGTTTGTTACTTCTTGCATACATCAGAGATTGTATCGGGGCATTTTGAGAATGATCATAACGTAACTTATGCTAGGAGCCACAAGCATGTATAGAAAAGTATACTTTCCACGTAACTACATAGGAACTCATCCGAGAACATATAATGTGGGTGCTTTCGACGTGGAAATCTATAAAATTTTCTTAAACTGCATTTGTCTTTTCTTGAAGGTTTTGTTAATTGCATTTGTCTTGCCTGATGAGTGAAGACAACAGTACTCCTTTTTTATTTCAGTTTACAGGCATCAGACAACTATGCTGATCTGTTGAACTGGTGATGGAATTTTGTCGACAAGGCATGAGCATGAGCATGAGTGCATGACCAAGAAACCGGCTATATATGTACTCTACTACTATTGCAAGTTAGTGACAGCAATGATGAATGATTCATACTCGTACAACTGAAGAGGAGGATTGGTCAAAAGAATGCCCATGCCCCTATTCCTAGGGTTTGTTGGTCTCTTGATTCCTTGTCATCAACAATCCTTCATCTTTCCACAAGAAACATGAGTGAGCAATGAAGTACGTCGGCTCTTTTGGAGGCACCGGCTAGTGACATCCTTTCAGCGTCTCTTTAGTGTTGGCCTCGAAACTTCATTGCTTTGCGGTCCAGGCATGTCGACATCAGTTGCACGGCTACATGCAACGTCAAATTTAACCCGCCATCGATTTTTTACCTGGAAGAAGCACAAGAATGCACCCTTTTACTATCAATTCCAAGATCACTTTCACTGCTACTTTCGCAAGAAAAGCTTGCATAGTTTCAATTGGGCTCTCGATCTGTCAACAAGCCAAAAGGATGGTATGTGGTCACCAGAGTGGGTGAACATCAATATCAGGGCAGTAAGTACGGTTTTCACTTCCAGATTTCGAAATTTCACCCCCGGCATGCGGCCAAATCTGGGCTTCAAATTCAGTATGAAAGGGACCTGTCATTCTTTGTCACACTCGAAGAGATCTAGGCTCTCTTGCAGTCTTGCTACAACCATGTGACCTAACGTAATCACATACCCTGTGACGGTCAGCATTCAGAAACCAATCCCATCTGTCATACTGATACTCATAGATAATGATCAAACAATCCCTGCAAGCGGCAATCTTGCCGAGCAAAGAAAAAGACAATCTGCAGCATATCGATCATGCATGGGGCAATTGGTTTACACCCAAGAAACAATAAAAAAAGGTCAAGAAGTTCAGAAGCATTAACTGCTCCATGTGCTGTTGTTCCTGGCACGTGATTATGGTACCGTGGCGCCGTGGCGCGGAGGGTGCGGTGCGGTGCGGATCACCCAAAAGTCACCAAGCACAGCCAGCTAATCTTTGACAGCCTAATTATAACGCACATTTACAGATTACACCAGATTAAAATAGAGATGTCGATCACTTGCTATACACGTGATTTTTGTCAGTACAGGAAAAGCAAGCGGGACCAATAAAACTTCCTTTATCCAAAAAAAATAAGGCAAGCATGCTACTGAAATGCCCACAAAAAGTTCAAATTATGATTATTGGCCCAAATTTGTACAGATTCAAATTTATTTGATACAAATTTTTAAGCCTAACCTACATATAAATTACAAGGTACATACGTCTGATGTGATCTACAGGAAATAAGCATGGCTGATGTTCTGCTTCTACAGTTCATCAGCCAAAGGGTACCACCATCGTGAAGAGCTGAGGCCTCAGAACTCACAAGTACTGCCGGAGGCTCTCTCCGCTGAGGGTTTCCATCTCTTTCAAGATCTCCTGCGACAGTGTCTTGACAGGAAGCTCCACATCCTCAAGCGATTTGCCCAGGAACGGGATGGTCTCTGGTAGAAGAACGTCGTACTCTGTCAGATGTTGAGGACCATACCTGATAACCTTCAGGCCCAACATTCTGGGGCGAACTTCATCACTCCTAATCTGCATCAGCACCTGCAATTTATGAGAAAGTTGTAAGACAGAGGATCCTGTACACTGTTGTTCATAGTCTTTACTATTCTTTATATTAGGTAACCTAAATCCTGTGAGTTATTACTTTAGTTAGTGCTGGTATAATGGTATATCATTAATTCATAGGCCAAAAATCTGAAAACCTTAAGAGATTATGAACTCATGGTTAAGAGGCTTCCAAAGAACATCTGACCGTGCAGTGATTGCCATTTGGCCCAAGCACAAAATAATAGTTACATTAACTTCTTCAATAGATGGAGCATCCAGAACTGATTCAATAGATTCTGGTGGTTCCACAACAAATTGGAAGATAATAGGCTTCAAAAGAACCTGCAAACACTTAATATATTAAAACACAAAGATATCACTAGGAAAAACTGCACAGGCTTAAGGCAGATGGTATTAAGGTCTGTTTGGTTGAGGGCTGTGAGCTATCAGCTATGAAAAAGCTGTTGTGAGCTATGAGAGTGTGTGCTATGAAAACACTAAAAAATGTTTGGTTAAAACAACTATGACCTACCCTCCTCTCTTTATCTCCCTTGAAACAGCTGTAAAATATCTCTATATTTCCACCCATTTGGAAAAGTTGGTCCAAGGTACTGCAAAAAAGTTTGGTTGACATTCTGCTTTGGTAGCAGAAGCACTTTTCAGAAGCTAAAACAAACACAACCTTAATAAAATAGAAACAGAATTATAACAGAACACACCACGATGCAGGAATTTACTCCCTCTGCCCTAAAATATATCACATGACCTAGTTTTGTCTCCAAAGGCATATTTGACTACTAATTCCTCTTATAGCATATCATTTATGGCAACAAAAAGTTTAATCATTGCAGAGTATTTGTAAATACAAACATAATGCAACATGCAAGTACCTTTTGTAGCACAGAATTTTCATATGATTAGACTTATTGTTGGTCAAAGATTATGAAGTTTGAATTTTGAAATATCGTCCGTGCCTTATATTTTGAGATAGAGGTCACAACAGAACATGAAAGGTCGCTGCTATGCACTTTTTTCTATGCCTTACAAAAGCACATGCCAGCAACAAAAAGGAAGCACTTGTACTATGAA
>JADLZL010005499.1:0-15070 GCA_015844335.1 Chrysopogon serrulatus | reverse complement strand
GGATGAGTTCGAGGGGCCAGCCAAGAACATGTCCGAGCAGCGGACTCCGCCAGACCAAGAAGGACACAACACCGGAAAAGGAGGTAGAGCAAACTCCCCCGCCACCACCAAAGCAGAAGGAAGCAGAGCAAACTTGTAATGAACCGACCAATTTATAAAAGCATAAGTGAAAAGTCACTCGCTAAGCAAGCAATTGTCACACTTAAGCCGTTATAAACCCGGTAGTCCGAAATCTCGAAGGATTTCAAACCAAACATCATCAACCAAGATCGTGTAGATTTAGCTTCACCATTCGCATGTTACAACATTTCACAAATAGTTCAACAACATCGAGTGCGTAAATAAGGTTATTACAAACCAAGTTCTTCAAATCCAACAACGGAAACAAATAGTTTTAGGAACTCAACCCACACACACAAACTTAGGTTTAATATAGTGCCACCGATGATCAATCCACAAAAGCAAGTGGGAAGAGTAGTAAGAACGACCATTGCCCTTTGGTACTTAATCCAATCGGATAATAGCAAAGTTTCGCAATACCCGTGGTACGTATGGCCATCTGCACAAACAACAAGCGGGGAAAAACCCCGAGTACGAGAAAGTACTCGGCTAGACTTACCCGACTAACTCAAAATAAAAAAAGACTCCAAGGAGTATGATAGGCTTTATCAGGGGATAGCTTGACTCTTTTGCGGAAAAGCGGTAGTAACATTTAAATTGATTGCTCAAATTAATCACTCCTATTTATGCTAGGTGAGCAACTACACTATGCATCATTATAGTATTATTAATCATGATTAAGCAAGCAAATAGTAACCATAAATATATTCATTAGCTTAACCCATTATCATCATTAACCACATTCCATAATCATTACTACGATGTTGCAGCTCAAGTCAAGGTGTTCACTGTCTAGGAACGATGGCGATTCGAATCGATTACTCCTGAGCTCAGGGGGTATTCCTCATACAAACCACACTCACGCGCGAAGTGAGCTACATGTCACCGTGGCACGTATCCGGGGAAAAACAAGTACGCGGACTGCGCAGAACCACCGTACCTAGGGGACCGCCCGACGCCTTTAGCCACCATGCTTTGGACCTCGGACTTACTCTTCGCGCCCACAGTGGTCCCCATCCATCTACAATACGGTGCGAACGGATCGAGAACCGGCCCGTATAGTGTTAGGCTTCACGGTCGGAAGTGCTTATCCGGCCAGCTAAGTATGAGGCATGCGTTCAATATGACTTATGGTACAACAACGGGTGCGGTCCTTAATCGACACACGGAATCACTATGGTCCAACAACCCCACAAGACTCCGTCCCGGTCTCCATTCATCACGACCATAACCATTAAGCGGATGATATCAACATAAGCTTTCCATCAATCACAAGTAACCAGCCTATACTCGCGGATGACGTGAAATCACCCGACTTCTACCGTCTAAGCAAGCTAAGCATAATACTCGCCCTAGACTAGCGTGGTGTAGCAAGGTGGGATAATCAATGGTAAAGCAAGGATATAATGCATCAACGGTCTCACACAACTCCTATACTTAATGCAACAATCATAAAGCATAATTAGACTGTTAGAAAGCATAGGTAAGAAAATGCTCCTGCTTGCCTTGCTCGAAGTCCGACGCCAAGGGTGGTTAGGACACTCAGGCAGCTCTTCTTCGCCTTCTTCTTGTGGAACCTCCTACCGAGGCTCCTCCCGATGATCCCGCTCGGTCTCCGAATACGGGAGGTCCTCCTGCGAACCTGTATGATGCGATGCATGTGTATGAGTATGGCGAATGCACAACACATGATGCTCATGTATGGGAATGATTAACATATCATTTGATAGATAGGTGCATATCTCTCCTCTAAACACTTAGAGAAGTGCATAAAGAAGAGTGGTGTGGCTAGGCGCACACACACATACACACATCACAGAATACGAGAGAAATATCACTACTCATATCCAAACACCACATTTCAGTTATGGTACTGCATTACATGACCAGCAAGTATAGCATATTCAAAAGCGCACAAAAAGTAAACATAGAACATGCTAAACAATTAAATTAAAGCCTTATCATTTCATGTGAATAACTGGGCTTGAACTGTGACCTCTATCTAAATAGTCCAGAAAAATCTACAAAAATTACAGGAGCTACTTCATGCTATAACAAGGCCATGATAAAATTTTCATCCCATTTCATCAAGTACAACAGCAGACACAAAAAGATTAAGCAGCAGGACAGAAATGCACATTTAATAACTTTGTACTGTGAAAAATGTCAAACAATAGATTTTATATTTTTATCTAGTACTCCTTAGCACAAGAGCAGTCATAAAAAATTATCAAGGCATAATCCTGTATGATTAATTTATTAAAAATCATACAAGAATCAGCCTAGAATTGAAATTAAATCATATTCCAATATTTTTGTACAGGAACTGCATGACACATATTTTTCCCAGAAACTACATTACACAACAAGTCTAATAAAACAAGAATCACATTTTTCAGAGCCAAATACAATTTATTATGCATTTACTCAGTTTTCAGCCATTTAAGCAATTAAATAAATCTATATAGAAAAGTATCTCAAAAATTGCATCACATAATTTTAACAGATAGATCTACTCACTAGAAGTCTAACAAAACAAGTTTCATCAAATTTGGACTTCATTTGCTCCAAACTATGAAATTAAAACTATTAAAACGAAATGAATTTCATTTAAAAACAAAACCGAGCGCCCCGCTTACTGGGCCGGACCCGGTCCAGTGGACCGTGAACCACTGCCGGGCGGGACCCCAGCGGTCCACGGCCCCACCGGCGGTCGGCCCGAAAGCGAAAGCGGAGCTCGGGCGGCGCTAGCTCGCCGGCGACGAGCTCACCGGGCGCAACCCGGTGGCCGGCGTGCTCCCCGCGCGACGAGCATCGCCTGCGGTGACGTGCTTGGCGCGGGCAGCGGTGAACCCTAGCTACGGCGGGCGGCGGTGAGGGCGGCACGCGGCTCGGCATGGAGGCGCGGTGGCCGCCTCCGCACCGGTGGGGCTCGGGTGGTGGGCGACCGCGTGCGTGAGCCGCAGCGGAGCTAGAACTGGGATTTGGGTCTTTGGTGTTGAGCATCGTGGAGCTCCCTCGCCAAGATGCATGGCGGCATCGGGCGGAAAAGAACTCCGCGACTCAGGTGCGCGGTGGCTAGGCGTGCATTGCCTCGATTGAGCGCCGCTGGTGTTCGGTTCAGGTTCGCTTCCGCAGCGCGTGAGAAAAAGAAAGCCAAGAGAGCGAGGGTGAGGTGTGGGCGATCGCGCGTTCGACGGGCCCGCTATGGCGGGCTGGCGGCCGCCCATTCGTGCTTACTGATGAACGCGGCGATGCTAAGCGATCTTGATGAAAGTGGAGGTGGGAGCGGCGAGAGGCGGAGCGTGGCGGCGCGTCTGCGTGGGCGAGCGCCGCACGGGGCGCGTGGAACGCGCGGCAAAAGCACGCGGGCGCGGCAATGGCGAGCATGGGCGTCTTCGCTTCCGCAGCGTTGGCGAGCGAGGCCGGGGCGAGGCGCAGAGTGGCGAGAGGGAGCGGCGGGGTTTCCAAATGGCGCGGCCGGCCGCGTGGTGGGGCCACCGGCCGGCATTGCCGCCACGCCAAGGCCAGCGACGGCGAAGCGGCGACCGGCGACCGCGGCCGACGCCGGTCGGCCACGACGCCACGGGCGGGCGCTGCTGGGCGCTGGCGCGTGGGCCGGTCAGGCCGTGGGCCGAATACGGCCCCGCCCGCTTGCTTGCCGGTGATTTTTCTTTTTTTTTGAAATTTTGAATCAAATCCAAACTGAACACAAATGTATCTTTTTGACCATTTTGCAAGCTTTTTCATGAGATGGCCTAAAAATAAAAGTTGTAGATAATTAAAAACTGAACAACTTTCATTTAAGGGTCAAGCTCCAAATCAAAACAGATTTTGAATTACAAATTCATTTTGATTGGGGGTATAAAAAGGGATTTTCCATCTAAATTTCTTTTTTGCTCCAAAATGCACCAAATCTTTTTGCAATAAAATTTTGTTAAATCATTTTAAAATGCTGAGCACATGGATCCAAACTTGATCAAGCATTTGCAAGATAATTGATTAACTAAACAATTGATCAAGCAATTAATTAACCAAACAAATGCAACACATAAAATGATAAATGCATTTAGGGATTAAATGCTTGATGATGCTTATGCCATGCTAATGAAGATTAAGGTTAATTAATTATGGACTAATGCAATGCTTAACACTGAGGTGTTAAAGCCCCACCCCCTTAAAGAAATCTCGTCCCGAGATTTGGGTTTACTAACCAGGTTTTATGAAATTCGGGATAAACTTCTTTCAGGTAATCCTCAGTTTCCCATGATGCATCTCTATCATCATGGTAGCTCCACACGACCTTGTATGTACGCACCAACCGATTCCGAGTAATTCTTTCCTTGCTATCAGCAATTCTTACAGGCTCTTCTTTATAAACCAAATTCCTTTGCTAGTTTTAAATCTTGCTCATCAACTCTTTCTTCGGGCACACGCAAACACTTCTTTAACTGAGAGACGTGAAAGATCGAAAAGATAGAACTCATAGACTCTGGCAACTGCAACTTGTAAGCAACTTCACCTCTTCTTTCGAGAATCTTGTACGGACCCACATATCTTGGTGCAAGCTTCCTCTTGGCTCCAAATCTTTGTGTACCCTTTATCGGTGAAACTCTGAGGTAGACATAGTCACCTATTTCAAACATCAAAGATCTTCTTCGATTGTCAGCATAACTCTTTTGTCGGGACTGTGCAGCTTTCATGTGCTCTTGGATGGTTCGAACCTTCTCTTCAGCTTCGGGAACAAAGTCGATACCGTAGTATCTTCTTTCTCCCGCTTCTACCCAGTTCAACGGAGTTCTACACTTTCTGCCATACAAGGCTTCAAACGGTGCCATCTTGATACTCTCTTGATAACTGTTGTTGTAGGAGAATTCGGCCAAAGGTAGCCAAGATTCTCACGAACCCTTAGCGTATAGCACACACGCTCAACATATCTTCAAGAACTTGATTAAGTCTTTCACCGACCAAGTCCGAGGATGATAAGCGGTCTTTGTGCGGCAACTTAGTACCCATTCCTTCATGCAAACGGGTCCGAAATGAGCAAAGGAACTGCGACCCTCTATCGATCACGATGGTCTTGGGTACCCCATGCAAACGAACAATCTCTTCAATGTAGAGGTCAGCATATTGAGGTGGTCTCGTAGGTTGTCTTGACAGTAAGAAGTGAGTCGACTTGGTTAATCGATCAACGATCACCCGGATCGAATCATTCCCTTTTTGTGTAGTTGGCAAACCCGTGATGAAATCCATACTGATATCATCCCACTTCCAAGCAGAACCGGTAGAGGTTTCAAAGAAACCCGCCGGGCTTCATGTGAATGGCCTTGACACGACAACAAGTATCGCATCGAGCCACATATGCTTTGCTATCTCTTTCTTCATCTTGGTCCACCAATACCGAGGTCTCGGATCATGATACATTTTGTTGCTTCTAGGGTGAATGGATAGCTTGGAAAGGTGAGCCTCATCCGTTATCTTATTCTTTAGTTCTCGATCCTTCGGCACGACAAGACGAGTGTCGAACCAAAGTACACCATCGTCATCCAGTCTGAAGTGTGGAATTGATTCCTTCTTCCTCTTTTCTTTGAGGTGATAAATACCAGGATCTGTCTTTTGCCCTTCAATGATCTGTTGGTCGAGAGAACACCGAACTTGGATATCATGCAGGACTGCAGGATGCATCAGATTGAACTTCTCTTCGATCAATAGCTTCACAGCATGATGATGTGACTTGCGACTCAGAGCGTCTGCAACAACATTTGCTTTGCCAGGATGATAGTGCACTGTCAAGTCATAGTCCTTGATCAACTCTAACCATCTTCGCTACCTCATGTTGAGTTCAGGTTGGGTAAAGATGTACTTGAGACTTTTGTGATCGGTGTATATATGGCACACATTTCCCAACGTATAATGTCTCCATATCTTTAAGGCATGCACAACTACAGCTAACTCTAAATCATGCGTGGGATAGTTGACTTCATGCTTTCTCAACCGATGTGAAGCATAAGCAATCACTGCCTTTCTTGCATCGACACAACCCAAACCGGTCTTGGATGCATCACAAGATACATCAAATGGCTTCTCGATGTCCTACCGTTGTGCCAAGACAGGGGGTTGTGGTTAGCAACTCGCAAGGTGCGGAAAGCGCCTCACAAGCCCGTCCGCACAAACTTGTGCTCTTTTGTAGTAGACTTGTCATTGGCTTGGCAATCTTAGAGAAATCCGGAATGAAACGGGGATAGTACCCTGCCATTCCAAGAAAACTCTGAACTTCATGCACAGACGTCGGCGGTTGCCAATCCATGACCTCTTGTACCTTTGACGGGTTGACTGATATGCCATTTTCAGAAATGATATGGCCAAGGAAAGCAACTTCCTTTAACCAAAACTCACATTTGCTGAACTTGGCATACAACTTATGTTCTCTTAGTCTGGTTAGCGCAACTTTCAGATGTTGGGCGTGTTCTTCTTCATTTGTAGAGTAGATCAGAATGTCATCCAAGAATACAATCACGAACTTATCTAATTCGGGCATAAAGACTGAATTCATAAGATATATAAAGTATGCAGGAGCATTCGTCAAGCCAAAAGACATAACGAGATACTCATACAACCCATATCTAGTGACGAAAGCAGTCTTATGCACATCTTCCTGGACGAATCTTGATTTGATGATACCCCGATCTCAAGTCAATCTTGGAAAACACTTTAGCTTTAGACAATTGATCAAACAGGATATCAATTCTCGGCAGAGGATACTTGTTCTTGATTGTTACGGCATTGAGCGGCCGATAATCAACACATAGCCTCAAGGAATGATCTTTCTTCTTCACAAACAAGGCTGGACAACCCCATTCGAAGTACTTGGCCCGATGAAACCCAACTTCTTCAAATCATACAACCTGTTTCTTTAACTAACTCGCTAGCTCATTGGGAGGCATACGATAAGGTCTCTTGCATATCGGAGCTGTACCGGGCACTAGATCAATTGCGAACTCAATGTCTCTCGTCAGCGGTAGCCTGTAAATCTTCGGGAAAGACATCGGGGAACTCACAAACCCACAGAACCTCGTAAAAAGAGCGGAGGGCTCGGATAGCATAGGTCAACTTGGTCATGTCTGCAACTCGAGGCAATAACACTTGGAAAGTGTCCTTACCTGCAGGATCTGTGAGAGTAATTGTTCTATTCCCAAAGATCAATCACAACTTGCTTATCTTTCATCCAATTCATCCCCAAGATCACATCCATAGTTAAGCCAGGTAATACCACCAAATTAACCCTATATGTTTTATCTCCAATTTCAAAAGTTGCATGCTCAAGCATCTGATTAGATAGGACATCAGCACCAGCGGAACTGATGCGGTACCCATAATCTAATTGCTTAAGTTCTAATTCATGCGATCGTGCATATGCTTGACTCATAAAAGAATGCGATGATCCAGAATCAAATAAAACAACTGCAGGATGATTGTTGACAAGAAACGTACCCGTAGTGACTGGTTCTTCCTCGGGAATCTCATCCACGGTGGTGTGGTGTGCACGGGCGTGATAGGTCGTCCGCTTCTTCGGATAGGGACAATGATTGGCGAAATGACCCATCCGGGTTGCGGTTGAAGCATGGGCCTCTCACGGCGGGATAAGCTGCCGTGGGACCACCCGCCTTGGCTTGAGCTTGAGGTGCAAAGGGCGATAACCCCTTTGATTCTTCTCGGAGGTGGTGGAGCATTCCTCTTTGGAGCGGGTGCACGGAACCTCGAACTCGAAATGGAGGGCGGCATCGTGGACGATTAGCCATTGGAGGCCTGTCTTGAGAAGATCCTCCCTCAAAGCTTCTCTTGCGGTTCTTGGAAGCAGCATGTAGATTGTTGTTGTTCTCTTGAGTCAAGCAGTCACTGATAAACTCGTTGAAAGTAGCCCTTGAACTAATACCCATGGTCTTGGCCATCTTGGTATTGAGGCCCCTCTTGAAGCTAGCTATCTTCTTTTCTTCAGTGTCCACATATGATGGAGCATAGCGTGACAGGTTGTTGAACTCTTGCAGGTACTCATTCATGCTCTTATTGCCTTGAGTGAGCTTCATGAACTCTGACACTTTCATAGCCATCAAACCTGGTGGAACATAGGTGCTGCGAAACATCTGAGTGAACTGTGCCCAGGTGATGGGAGCATTTGGCGGGAAAGTGGTGCGCTGATGGGACCACCAAATTCCAGCCGGGCCCTGTAGCTGATGTGCCCCATACTCGACCTTCAATGATTCGGTCATACGGAGCAGGCGAAACTTGTCTTCCATTGTGTTGATCCACTCAAGAGCCTCAAGCGGTTCCTTAGCCTGCAAGAACTTGGGCGGATCGGTATCCAGAAAGTCCTTGAAGGTACTGTACTGGTTGACGGGACGGTCACGGTGGCCTCCGCGACTGGTGTTCGCTGCAATGTCACGCAATACGCCTCCATGTTGCGCTGACTGCCAAGGAACTGTTGAAAAAGTTGCTCAGCTGTCAATGGTGGTTGAGGTGGTGGTGGCAGGTTACCCCCAGCGTTTCCGTCATTGCCCCCATTTCCTCCATTCCCACCGTTTCCACCATTGTTCCCGTTACCTCCGTTACCACCATTTCCATTGCCTTCGCCTTGGCTGGATCCATCTCCAACCAAAGAGCCACTCACAGTGCGGCGAGTCCCAACCATCTGCATATTTCAGCATCAAGTAATTATTAGGTGATGTTACAACATTGTAAGCAATGTAATAATCATGCCAATGAATTATTGGAAGAAAATCAATTCATTCAACAACACGCAGGCATAAAGATTCATTCCCACAATCCATAACATCGCTAATTAGATTACTGAATAAAAGCATCATCCAGGACATACAACATCCAAAATTGCCAGCATACATATACTGGACTTTAGGCGTTCAAATAGCACTACAACACATGACGATCCAACACACATGAGTCATATCTCATAAGGGTTACATGCCAACAACAAAAGAACGAGAGCGCAACTATGACTAGTGATGAGACCACCAGCCTACTCGTGCTCGCTACGACGCGTCGGACTCGGCGGCTAGAACAACATCGTCGTCGGATGCAGGCTCGGGTGCGGGGGAAGATCAGCGTCCTCCTCGCCTCCATCAGGGTTGATGACTCCGGGCTCCATCTCAGCCTGCTCCAGGCGCATGGTGACCATGAACCTTGGTTGTATAGCACGTGGTAGTCCTCGTGCGGTGGTCAATGTAATTTGCTTTCATGGTCAAAGAGCCGATACCCAGTGATGGGCGTCGTTCCGGGCTTCATTCCTCTCTGTGACTAGCTGCGCCATCATCCTATCGGCGTTCCTCTCATACTTTGCTCATAGCGTGCGACACGTGCACGCAAAGGCGGCGACCTCCCACGTTGGCTGCCCTCTCTCACGGGCCTCGGCATCCTCTCGCGGTAGCGGTGATAAGCTCAATCTGGTGCCTCGGATCTCCGACATGATCCGAGTGACTCTTCTTCTTCTTCTCTTGCTTCTTTGACAAGGCCTTGTTCCATCATTGATCTTGTACATGCGGGATTGAGTAGCATCCAAGGTCCGCATCATAGCAAACATAGCACTCATCGCTGCATTGTCACCGCCCTCAATCTCGGGGATCCTGTGCCAGCGTGCCATCTTTGGGAGACTGCTCCCGAAAAAGTGTCAGCCAGGGTCACCACGAGGGAACACTCCCGCCAAGGCTGTGCCGGAGGCTCGGCGGAAAACGCCCATGATGGTGCGCAGGACCGAGAAGGCAACTCGCTAGCCCCCTCCTCCGGTGTGACTCCGTGGGCACCGAATGCGCCACCCCTCCCACTCGAGTCCTCGTGGAGTGGTGGGACGGTAATCTCCACGGCAACCAGGTGGGTCTCCGTCGCCGGCTCCTCGGTCACCCAGAGTATACGGGTCGCCAAGCCTCCGTATACCCCGCGTGGGCCAACACACGCCAAAGAAGCGTGGGCATCCCAAACTCCTCCAGAAGTGAGACTCCCGGATAGTGGTGCGAGGTGCGAGCTGTCCACGTGGCACACGCCCTCCAAAGGGACTTGCGAAGTATGCCGCTTGGTGCGAGCCATCCGTCGAAATTTATTCCGGGTGAAACAAGTTATTAATTATCAAATTTTAATTGGACAGGGGGGAATCAATTTATAAGGGAAGGTAAATGTAATGACATGAGATGAACAAACATGATGTATGCACGGATCTTACGTCCTCACAAACTTAACAAAAATAATTCTAGCGGATAAACAAAGGGCATACAACGTTCTCTCATAGCGTATAACTAAACGTTCTACACGAAGCGCTGTCATGTACCTGCAGAAAAACCACTTCAGCCCATCCCAACAGTATGAATAAATGCATTGCAGAAAGTAAAGATTAAGCACTCACACGTACGTGCATTCCTAAATACACGCACATGTAGTATAACTACCAGATCCTCGTCCGAAGACGGCATCGTCTCAACAGACGGCACAACCCACAATTAAACACCTTGGTAAGTACATGGTTTTGACATGTAAATACTTCCGATACCACACTAGTACTCCCCTAGATTGCCGGTTGGACAACCATGCTCTCACAACTCCCACTTACCGAAGCGTAGAGGCATTTGAATCATACATTACCATTCAAGCGAATGGCACCCATACAATTACCTTGCTGCATGGGCAACAGTAAAAATAGAATATGATGCAAGCCCCCAAGTTAGTACTTAAATAGCCACCTAGAGTCCTTATTTGGGCATAAAGGATATGACCACTGGCACACTCTTAGTTTTGCAAACGAATTTTCTCAAAAGACTTATAGATCTATAAGTTGAAATCCAGTTTTTAAAACCAAAATCCTTTGTTTTAAATAGACATGTGAACAGTAATCGCTAAACCTTGCTCTGATGCCAGCTGTAACAGAACCGACCAATTTATAAAAGCATAAGTGAAAAATCACTCGCTAAGCAAGCAATTGTCACACTTAAGCCATTATAAACCCGGTAGTCCGGAAATCTCGAAGGATTTCAAACCAAACATCATCAACCAAGATCGTGTAGATTTAGCTTCACCATTCGCATGTTACAATATTTCACAAATAGTTCAACAACATCAGAGTGCAGAAATAAGGTTATTACAAACCAAGTTCTTCAAATCCAACAACGGAAACAAATAGTTTTAGGAACTCAACCCACACACACAAACTTAGGTTTAATATAGTGCCAGCCTGATGATCAATCCACAAAAGCAAGTGGGAAGAGTAGTAAGAACGACCATTGCCCTTTGGTACTTAATCCACTGGATAATAGTAGGTTTCGCAATACCCGTGGTACGTATGGCCATCTGCACAAACAACAAGCGGGAAAAACCCTGAGTACGAGAAGGTACTCAGCTAGACTTACCCAACTAACTCAAAATAAAAGACTCCAAGGAGTATGATAGGCTTTATCAGGGGATAGCTTGACTCTTTTGCGGAAAAGCGGTAGTAACATTTAAATTGATTGCTCAGCTTAATCACTCCTATTTATGCTAGGTGAGCAACTATACTATGCATCATTATAGTATTATTAATCATGATTAAGCAAGCAAGTAGTAACCATAAACATATTCATTAGCTTAACCCATCATCATCATTAACCACATTCCATAATCATTACTACGATGTTGCGGCTCAAGTCAAGGTGTTCACTTTGTCCCAGAACGATGGCGATTCGAATCGATTACTACTGAGCTCGGGGGGTATTCCTCATACAAACCACACTCACGCGAAGTGAGCTACAGTGTCACCGTGGCACGTATCCAGGGAAAAACAAGTACGCGGACTCGCATAGAACCACCGTACCTAGGGACCGCCCGATCGCCTTTAGCCCCCATGCCGACCTCGGACTTACTCTTCGCGCCTGTGGGTCCCCCATCCATCTCCAATACGGTGCGAACGGATCGAGAACCGGCCCGGATAGTGTTAGGCTTCGGGGTCGGAAGTGCTTATCCGGCCAGCCTAAGTATGAGGCATGCGTTCAATATGACTTAGGGTACAACAACGGTGCGGTCCTTAATCGACACGCACGGAATCACTATGGTCCAATAACCCCACAAGACTCCGTCCGTCTCCATTCATCACGACCATAACCATTAACCGATGATATCAACATAAGCTTTCCATCAATCACAAGTAACCAGCTATACTCGCGATGACGTGAAATCACCCGACTTCTACCGCCTAAGCAAGCTAAGCATAATACTCGCCCTAGACTAGCGGGGTGTAGCAAGGTGGGATAATCAATGGTAAAGCAAGGATATAATGCATCAACGGTCTCACACAACTCCTATACTTAATGCAACAATCATAAAGCATAATTAGATCGTTAGAAAGCATAGGTAAGAAAATGCTCCGGTGCTTGTCTTGCTCGAAGTCCGACGCGGTGGTTAGGACACTCGGGCAGCTCTTCTTCGCCTTCTTCTTGTGGAACCTCCCTTGAGGCTCCTCCGGATGATCCCCGCTCGGTCTCCGAATACGGGAGGTCCTCCTGCGAACTTTGTATGATGCGATGCATGTGTATGAGTATGGCGAATGCACAACACATGATGCTCATGTATGGGAATGATTAACAGATCATTTGACAGTAGGTGCATATCTCTCCTCTAAACACTTAGAGAAGTGCATAAAGAAGAGTGGTGTGGCTAGGGCGCACACACACATACACACATCACAGGAATACAGAGAAATATCACTACTCATATCCAAACACCACATTTCAGTTATGGTACTGCATTACATGACCAGCAAGTATAGCATATTCAAAAGTGCACAAAAGTAAATATAGAACATGCTAAACAATTAAATTAAAGCCTTATCATTTCATGTGAATAACTGGGCTTGAACTGTGACCTCTGTCTAAATAGTTCAGAAAAATCTACAAAAATTACAGGAGCTACTTCATGCTATAACAAGGCCATGATAAAATTTTCATCCTATTTCATCAAGTACAACAGCCTACACAAAAAGTTTAAGCAGCAGGACAGAAATGCACATTTAATAACTTTGTACTGTGAAAGGTGTCAAACAAAAGATTTCATATTTTTATCTAGTACTCCTTAGCACAAGAGCAGTCATCAAAATTATCAAGGCATAATCCCGTATGATTAATTTATTAAAAATCATACAAGAATCAGCCCAGAATTGAAATTAAATCATATTCCAATATTTTTGTACAGGAACTGCATGACACATATTTTTCCCAGAAACTACATTACACAACAAGTCTAATAAAATAAGAATCACATTTTTCAGAGCCAGATACAATTTATTATGCATTTACTCAGTTTTCAGCCATTTAAGCAATTAAATAAATCTATATAGAAAAGTATCTCAAAAAATTGCATCACATAATTTTAACAGATAGATCTACTCACTAGAAGTCTAACAAAATAAGTTTCATCAAATTTGAACTTCATTTGCTCCAGCTATGAAATTAAAACAATTAAAACAAAATCTGGAATTTCATTTAAAAAAACAAAACCGGCGCCCTGCCCTGGCTGGACCGGTCCAGTGGACCGTGAGCCACTGCCAGGCGGGACCCCGTCCACGGCCCCACTGGCCAGGTCGGCCGAGCGGCGGAGCTCCGCGGCGCTAGCTCGCCGGCGGCAGCGAGCTCACCGGCGCAACCCGCGCAGAATCGGCGTGCTCCCGGCGGCAGGCGCACGGTGACGTGCTTGGCGCGGTAGCGGTGAACCCCTAGCTACGGCGGGCGGCGGTGAGGGCGGCACCTGGCGGCTCGGCATGGAGGCGCGGTGGCCGTCTCCTCCACTGGCTCGGGTGGTGGGCGCACCGGCGGCGGCGTAAAAGCGGGAGCTAGAACTAGGGTTTGGGTGCGGTGTTGAGCACTGGAGCCCCCTCGCCGCGTGCATGGCGGCACGGCGGCGGAAGGAACTCCGGCGAGCTCGAAACGGCGGTGGCTGGGCGTGCATTGCCTCGATTGAGCGGGTGTTCGATCTTGGTCTGGGCGGCCGCAGGCGCGCGGCAGAGAGAGGAAGGGAGCGTAGAGGGTGTTAATCGCCACAATCGGGGCGTTCGACGAAGCCCGCCATGGCGCGCGGTGGCGGCCGCCATTCGTGGCTTATCGTTGAGCAACGGCGATGCTAGGGCAAAGCAGCAAAGGAGGTGGGAGCGGCGAAGGCGGAGCGTGAGCGCTGTCTCTCGCGTGGGCGTGAGTGCTCACGGTGGCGGCGGAACGGGCGGCAAGAGTACGCGCGGGCGCAATGGCGGGTCGCCGTGGCTGGCGAGCGAGGCGAGAGCGAGAGCGAGAGCGTGGCGCAGAGGAAGGAGCGGGGTGGTTTAAATCGGGCGCGCCGGGCCAGGGCGGGGTTCACTGCTGTGGCGCCGGCGGTCAGTAACGGCGAAGTCGCGGGCCAAGCACGGCCTGCCCGCTTGGCGCTGGTGAATACGCCTGCCCGTTTTGCGGGGTGATTTTTCTTTTTTTTTTTTTTGAAATTTTGAATCAAATCCAAACTGAACACAAATGTATCTTTTTGACCATTTTGCAAGCTTTTTTCATGAGATGGCCCAAAAATAAAAGTTGTAGATAATTAAAAACTGAACAACTTTCATTTAAGGGTCAAGCTCCAAATCAAAAACAGATTTTGAATTACAAATTCATTTTGATTGGGGGTATAAAAAGGGATTTTCCATCTAAATTTCTTTTTGCTCCAAAATGCACCAAATCTTTTTGCAATAAAATTTTGTTAAATCATTTTAAAATGCTGAGCACATGGATCCAAACTTGATCAAGCATTTGCAAGATAATTGATTAACTAAACAATTGATCAAGCAATTAATTAACCAAACAAATGCAACACATAAAATGATAAATGCATTTAGGGATTAAATGCTTGATGATGCTTATGCCATGCTAATAAAGATTAAGGTTAATTAATTATGGACTAATGCAAT
>JADLZL010005497.1:0-101648 GCA_015844335.1 Chrysopogon serrulatus | reverse complement strand
CCAAATAAGCCACGCGAACTCCTGGTGACTCCTACTATCTCCCTCCCTCACTCGATTTCGCTCCCACTACCAGTTGTTCAATAGCATGGCAATCAAACATCGTTTCTCACTTGGCTGCGCCGAAATAAGTTCAGCAAACTGTTTCGCATCTGACAATATGTATAGCTGCAATCTCCAGACCCAGCTCAGGCCATAACTTCTTCACCCATTTACATATGAAAAATAAATATGCGCCATCCTCATCAAATACGTGGCATTCAAAGCAGCATGTATCCAATCCCATACCTCTCCTCTCAAATTGCATTTGAGAGCCAGAGAATTGTTTGCCAACCGCCACATGAAATGCTTAAGTCTATTTGGACACTGAGTCTTCCAGATTTTACCCCACAACCCATTTCTCTCCACTGAAAGGCCACCCAGTAAGCCGACTTGACCGAAAAAATGCCTTTTTGATCAAAGTGCCAGGCAATCACATCATCCATCTCAATGTGTAGGTAGAGGTAGTGCCAATATAAGCTGTGCATCATCCTCACAAAATGTATCCCATACTAACTCTTCATCCCATTGTCCTGAGATGGGATCAATCAGGTCAGGAACCTGGGAAAGTAGACTCTGACGCCTAGGAGTGTGCAAAGGTTACAAGTTATGCCTCTTGGTAGCCACGGGTCCTCCCAAATTTTGATGGAGATTCATCATTCCCAATTCTCCAAATCATTCATCATTTAACAATTCGATCCCCTTGAGTATACTTCTCCAGGTGTAGATAGAAGGGGAACGTGAGATTAGAGGTCAACTCCCACTAGTCAATTGCCCTGGGAATAATGGTAATTGAGTGTGAATTGTGCTTTAATAAATGAAAAATATATCATCACCATAGATTATGGCTTGTATAAATTCTGTCATCAACTCTCCATCTTATCCTATCTCTCCATCCACGAATGAAACAAAAGATTGAGATGAAAAGTCATATTTCCACCTTAATTAATTGTCTCTATCACCTCGAACCCCTAAATTTACATGTGTCTGCCTAGGAGTAGCTGCCAAACACATGCTGATTAATTAATGTTGGGGTTCTGTCCTTTTCTCTTTTATTTTCCTTTTAAATAAATAAAAGTCCTAAATGCCCGGTCCATCTCACAGATAAATAATCTGCAGTCAAATGGAGGCCATATAGACAATAAAGGAGTTTGCACTTTGCACTGGAGGCCAAGTCGCGCACTGTGGATGGAGACCGGCCAGGACAAAATAAATAAAAAATAATGGCACCACGACGCCGGCCGTTGCTAGCTAGCTACTGGAGAACCTGGCGTCCACCGGCACCGAGCACAGTATATCCATCGATCGATTAGCCACCTAACTAACCAAGCACACAACGCAACAGATGGACGCCAAGCCGCAGAACCTGGGCGGCTCGCTGCCGGTGCCCAACGTCCAGGACCTGGCCGCGCGCCCCGCCGACGAGCTCACGCCGCCCGTGCTCCACCGCTACATCCGCGACGACGTGGACGCCGACGACGTGGACGCGGACGCCTCGGTGCCGGTGGTGGACCTGGCGAGGCTCCTGGACCCGTCGCACGCGGAGCAGGAGGCCGCCAAGCTCAAGGCCGCCTGCGAGGACTGGGGCTTCTTCCAGGTGCTCAACCACGGCGTGCCCGACGCGGTGATCGCCGACGTCAAGTCCGACCTGCAGGCCTTCTTCCGCCTGCCGCTGGCCGAGAAGCGCGCGGTGGCGCAGGAGCCCGGATGGATCGAGGGGGTACGGGCAGGCCTTCGTCGTCTCCGACGACCAGAAGCTGGACTGGGCCGACATCCTCTTCCTCTACACGCTGCCGCCCGAGTACCGGGCGCCGCGCTTCTGGCCGGCGCGCCCCGCCACGTTCGGGGACTCGCTGGACCGCTACTCCGCCGAGGTGCAGCGCGTCGCCACCCGCCTGCTGGAGGCTATGGCGGCCAACCTGGGCGTGGCGGACGCCGGGAAGCTCACGAGGATCGCCGACGCGCAGGCCGTGCGGATCAACTACTACCCGCCGTGCCCGGGAGGCGCGCACGGCAGGGTGCTGGGCCTGTCGCCGCACTCGGACGCCGTCGGGCTCACGCTGCTGCTCCAGGTGAGCGCCGTCCCGGGGCTGCAGATCAGGCGGCGCGGCGCGTGGGTCAGCGTCGACCCAATCCCGGGAGCGCTGGTGGCCAACGTCGGCGACATCATCGAGGTGCTCACGAACGGGAGGTACAAGAGCATCGAGCACCGGGCGGTGGTGAGCCCCACCCACGACCGGGTGTCCATCGCCACCTTCCATACCGCCAAGTTCGGCGACACGTACGCGCCGCTGGAGGAGACGATGGTCGGGGCCGGGCCGGGGGGCCTCGACGAGCCGCCGAGGTACAAAACCATAAGCGTCGAGGACTACTTGCGCCTGCTGCTGTCTTGTAAGCTTGAGGGCAAGAACATCATGGACGCCATGAAGATCAATCCGATTCCTGAATCCTGAATGAAGATTTATAAGCGTGTCATAGTACTACTGTGTAGCAATGCTCCACAAAGGATTTGGATTCATAAAAAAGAGTGCTGATTTGTGTTGTTGTCGCCTTCTCTTGTTCTTGTTTTGGATCATCTCTGCAAGAGAGGATCGCGCTAAACATCCTATTTTTTCAAGTAAGCCATGAACATGTTCCGATTGAAGGGAGTTAGTTGTCCCTCAGTTTATTTTTTTCTTTTTTTTATTAGGAAAACGAAATAAAAGGATTCAGGTTATGCAAAGGATCCTGGTTTGGTCCTTGGGCCTGAAACAAGTATGGGCCGAATAGCAGGCCCATACAGGCATTACAAGATATTTGTGTCGGATGTACTATTTTCAGAAGTGGATTGTGTGTGCTGCTCCGTTTTCCTCTCCTACGATCCGTCCGTGCACAGAGCAGGGAGCACTAGTGCTACCAAATCCTCCTATCTATCCATTCGTCCCGCGTCGGCCATGGCGCCACTGCCGGCACCAACAACCGCGGCATCGGCCTCCGCCTCCGCCTCCGCATTCCTCTCCCTCTCCCCGCCGCGGCGCCGCAGTCGCTACCAGCACCCCAAGCGCAAGTCCAAGCCCACCGCCACCATCTTCTGCTCCTCCGCCGGCACCGCCACCGCCACCGGCTCAGCATCACCCTCCCTCTCCGAGCAGCTGGAGCCGCTCTCCCGCACGCTCCTCCGCGACAAGCCCACGCCGACCGCGGAACGCCCCAACCCGGAGCCCACCTGGGTGAACCCCACCAGGCCCAAGCCCAGCGTGCTCTCGCTCAGCCGCCACCGCCGCCGCTCCCCTCCCGCCAACAATTCCTCCGCGCCGCTGCAGCCGCTGCTGCGCGCCCCCGCCGCGCCCTGCCCGACGACGCCGACCTCGCGGCCACCCTCGACGCCTTCTTCCTGCAGCAAGGGCAGGAAAGCCAGGGGCAGGGACAGAGCGCGGCGCCTTCCCCCTCCGACGCGCTCCTCCTCCTCAACTACCTCCACCCGTCGTGGCGCAAGACGCTCTCCCTCCTCGCCTGGCTGCGCGCGCTCCCCGACGGCGCCTTCCAGCTCGACACCATCTTCTTCAACGTCGCCCTCAAGTCGCTCCGCGCCGCGCGCCAGTGGCCGCAAGCCGAGCGCCTCGCGCTCGACATGCTCCGCGCGGGCGTGCCCCTCGACAACATCACCTACTCCACGCTCATCACCGCCGCCCGCCGATGCCGCCAGTTCGCCAAGGCCGTCGAGTGGTTCGAGCGCATGTACGCCGCCGACGGCGTCCTCCCCGACGAGGTCACCTACTCCGCCGTGCTCGACGTCTACGCGCAGCTCGGCATGAAGGAGGAGGTGCTCGCGCTTTTCGACCGCGCCAGGGGCAGCGGCTGGAAGCCCGACCACGTCGCCTTCGCCGTCCTCGCCAAGATGTTCGGGGAGGCCGGCGACTACGAGGGCATCCAGTTCGTCTTCAAGGAGATGAGGGAGGTCGCCATCAAGCCCAACATCTTCGTCTACAACGCGCTGCTCGAGGCGATGGGCAAGACCGGCAAGCCCGGCCTCGCGCGCAACCTGTTCGAGGAAATGGTCGACCAGGGCGTCGAACCGAACGCGCGCACGCTCACCGCGCTCGCCAAGATCTACGGCAGGGCGCGCTGGGGCCGCGACGCGCTCCAGCTCTGGGACAAGATGAGGGACCTCAAGCTGCCCGCCGATAACATCCTCTGCAATACGCTGCTGAGCATGTGCGCCGACGTGGGGCTCGTCGCCGAGGCCGAGCAGCTCTTCAACGAGATGAAGGATCCGGAATGCCGCCACGTCCCAAAGCCGGACAAGTGGAGCTACACGGCCATGATCAACATCTACGGGAGCAACGGGGACACAGACCGCGCGCTCCAGCTGTTTGGGGAAATGCTCAAGGGCGGGATAGAGCCCAACATAATGAGCTACACCATCGTCATCCAATGCCTTGGGAAGGCACAGAGGACACAGCAAGCGGTTGAGGTGCTCGAGGCCGGGCTGGAGAAGGGTCTCAAGCCCGATGACCGGCTCTGTGGGTGCTTGCTCTCTGTCATCGCTTTGAGCAGCAGGGAGGAGATGGAAATGGTGCTTTCTTCGCTGGAAAAGGTCAATCAGAATCTTGTCAAGCTGATCAGAGTGCTCGGCGATGCCCAGGTTGGTGCCGACGATATCACAAAGGAGCTGAAGAGCGTATTGAACGCTGCGGCCCCTGAAGTGCGCCGCCCTTACTGCAACTGTTTGATCGATGTTTGCCGCAACCATGGCTTCCCTCCTCAGAGAGCAAGAGAAGTCTTCCTTCTTGCTCAGACCTATGGTTTGTATTCCAAGCTTCAAAGCAGAAAGGATGAGGAATGGTCGCTGGACCTGCGATCGCTCTCAGTTGGTGCAGCCAAGACAGCATTTGAGGATTGGATGCAGAGTGTCTCGGAGCGCTGGTTGCAGCACAAGGCTTTGCCAGAGTCCTTCAGCGTGTACACTGGATCCAGCACCCACAAGTTTGCGCAGGGGTTAGCAAGTGCTTTCGCCGCTCATCTGGAGCAAATGGCTGTGCCATTCCAGGCGAGCGAATCTCAAGCCGGCAGCTTCATCAGTTCAAGGGATGATCTGGTCTCATGGTTGCAGATGAGCAGTTCGTCAGCAGTCATTGCCGGATGACTGAATATAGGTGGAGTGGTTGTAGCTGCATATAATAATCCAAATTCCAGACGATGGCTCAATGAGCAAACTGGGTGATCATGCATTTGTTGATATGTAGTTTGTAGGAAGAGAATTGAAAGTCTGAAACGCATAAGCAACCTCAGCTCTTCCATATAGATTAAAAAGTTAGCAGTAGCACCAAAGCCGCTCTTGAAACATTTGCTGATTGTCTTGAAACATTGGCTGATTGTCCAGCTTACACTGTTGGTTTTGTTTCTGAAATTTAAATGCCACTTCTTAAATACCATTATCCTTGGAGGAATTGTATAATCTTTGGATTTGTTTTTCCTCCTTGCACACAATGTACCGATCTGGCTACTAATATACTGCCTTGAAAGTTGGAATTGACTAGAGGTTTTATTCGACTCCATCAGATTTGTGTCTTTCTTTTTACTACAGAGAGTTGGTAAAGGGGTTTAGTTTTGATTGGTCTGTTCTTGAACAAGTTTACACAGACAGCGGTAGGACTATTTAGCTTATAATGCTGGTGCGTTCCGGCTGCAACAAGATGGTCATTAAACCAATAATAATAATATAAAGTGATGCACTGAAAATACTTACCTATAGGGTAACTATGCTGACTTCTGGAAGCCACATATGCCTTGAAACAATGGAGGATGCATTGTAACTTGAAAGACAATGCTCCAAGGTATCGTTCGACATTCAAAATTGCAAACAAAATACAAATTGTAGGGTTAGGGGATTGGCTACCCACTTATTTCTCAAGACAAACTCATCCCAATTATACCCCACCCCACAAAAAAAAAAAAAATGGTATAACATCAGCTATAAAAGGGGTATGCCGTATGCATACCCTGGGAGTAACTTCAGCAGTAGCAGAAAATACAAACATCAACACTCAGCCATGAACACACCAAATTCACAGATGATACACTATTTTTGATGTCACGCACACAATCCTCAAATGAGTGATGATGATGATGATGTAGATACAAAGCGCAGATGGAAACTCTGAAAATTTGCCTACAAATGTAAATGAGTTTCGATTTGGATTACAGCGACGCACAACATATGCTTTACATGCAAATCATGGCTCAACTGGAGGCTTTAGTCTAATCAACCTCCGCACTCTGTCTTTCTCCGTGTTTTCGAGCAAACCCTGCACGAATAATAGATACAATTAGTCAGATAAAGTACGATTCTCTTACCATAGGTAGCACGTCACAGCATTTTTATACAGCACAAACTTGTTTGCAGCTTAGTTGTATAAAACAGCTTGATAATCATGAGGCAGTGCATTGTTGCACAACATCAGGACTAACATTTGGCTTCACCAAATAAATTATATATGAGAAACAGAACATGGCAGACATTGGAACATCCAGCTGTTATGCTAAGCATTATATTATACCCAGTTACATGAACAAAGAAGCATCCACAAGGCCAGAAAAACGATTTGAAGATCTACCTTCCAAACAATCTCATCAAGACACAAGCAGATCCTCCCGTATTTGTCAAGGAAGAGGCGCTCAGTAGGAGGCTTTCCACAAACATCCTTGACTGCTGATGTAATTGCAAAAATCACCTCGGCCACTGAAACAGTAGAAGGCAGTTTAAGGTTAAGATGGCAAAGATTTGCAATGGAGGGCGACAAAGGTTATTATCAGAAAATCGCGACTTACAAGCAAGCTCATCATATTCATCCTTGCCAACAATGTACAGGCAGACGTCCCCAATCGTGGTATAAACAATAGATACCGACCTGAGTAGCATCGAGGATTAGCAGTGATGGAGCAGCATTCTAATATTTTGGCTGAGGGCAAGCATTACTCAGTAATAACTAACAACCATAAGACTGGGCTCAGTAAGGGATACATGTACTTAAGACCAATTAATTGTCTTGCCTCTAACCATCTAGCATATGGTTAACTCATACAGCACCTGATAAGCTGGAACCTGTGAGCATCTTTCATGCTTGTTATAAATCATTTTGTTACGACAGTGACAAGTTACAAGTAACCAGTTGATAACAATAACATAGTTTTTTTCCCCCCTGGAGCTAATTCCCATCAGAGATGGGTCGATTCCTATATATAAAATCAAAAGGGTCACTCACAAGCATAATAAGAAGAAGAATGGAAAGGGTAAAATTTGGTGTGTGGGGAGATGATCATGAAACGTACTTGTGGGAGGCAACGTGGAGCTCCTCGTTCTTGGATCCCTTGAGGTTCTCGGATCCGAGCTTCACGAGGAAGGAGCGCCAGTGGAGCCTCTCCTCCGCGGGAACCCCATGGAATCTGCGTTAGGGAGACGGTAGATCTCGTGAAGGGGGCGAGATCGAGATTGAGATCTCTGCGAAGTGAGAGGAGGGCCAGGGGGGAAAGTACCGCTCGATGAGGATGTTCCCGTCGGAGTTGGCGAAGAGCACGGCCAGTATCATCCTCTCTTCGTCGACGGTGCTGGGGTCTGTGTCGCCGTCTCGTGTCGTGTGTGGGTGCGAAGCAGGAGAAGCTCTCGGCGAGCGAAAGGAATGGAAGGAGGAAGAAGGCGACGAGTTTGGGCTTCCTTGCTGGGCTATTTCCTTATTAAACTAAAAAATAGGTTGGGCCGAAACGTCCCGGCCCTCTTCCTTCACTTTTCGTTTTTTTTATCTCGTTCCTTCCTCTGCACACCGCGCCGGCCGGAGGGGAGGCGTCTCCTCTCTTCCTGTTGTCCCCGGTCCCCCTCGCCTCGCCGCCTCCGTCCTCGTCTCTGTAAGGGCTGCTCCTCCCCGGCTCCCCCACCCGGCATCCGGCCATCTCGGCCACCTCGCCCACCCCACCCCACCCCTTGGCTTGGTTGAGTCGAGGTACTCGACCGTCAGTCAATTCCTGCAGCTTTCCCCAGGCTTCGAGCGGGTTTTTCATGGAGGCAGCATAAACCCTCTTCGGCTCTTTTCCCTCTCTCTGCCGCGCGCCAAGTCCCCCGCCCCGCGTTCGCCATGGCTCGCAACAAGGTGAGTCCTCGTCTTACCACCATTGCTTGCGCATAGAATGTATTATTTCCCTGTTTCGACCAATCGCGCCTTCTCAATAATGCACCACACATTTGGTTTCCAAAAAAAAAAAAAAAAAAAAAAAAAAAAAGAGAGAGAGAGGGGCGCGATTTGTCTCTCGCCTATACTAGGGTTTGATCAAGCGGGGAAAACATGCCTATGTTTCTAAAGCCATTAGAATCTGGTCCTGGAAGTTAAGTTCTCTGGTTGGTGATGTTTGTTTGCCTGGACTGTACATTTCAGTTGCTCATGAAAAGTTTTTCTCTGTTCGTGCTGCATACATGATTGATCTGCATACGATTGATCCCCCCAACCCCACCCACTGCTGCTGTAAGTTGAGCTAGTGATTTTCAATTTAATGTATAAAAATTGGCTACCTCATGCTCTACAGGTCTGGATAACATGCATATTTATGATGTAAAGACATGTGAAATTGTTCTTTCGTATCTGTCTTAGCTTTATCAGTTTTATATGCACATTCTAGGCAGGGGGAAATTGGATGAACAAATGAGCCCTTGTTCTCTTGTCTGGGCATTTCTATAACTTTTGTTTTCAACTATGCATGAAATGGGCTTATCTTTTCTTTTCTTAGCTATACCTGTGCTTTTGCTAATTATGTAATTATTTCTTAGGAAGTGGTGATTTTGCTGTTGGATGTTGGGCCTTCGATGCATGGGGTGCTGCAAGAGGTCAAAACCGCATGCTTGACTCTTGTGCATAAGAAGGCAAGCACATATTCTTTCATGCATCATCCAACTTCCTCAATGAATGCTACTGCATATAGTTTGGCGAGCAAACCATCTCACATTGATAGCTACTTCTGCAGCTAATTTATAACAGGAGTGATGAAGTCGGTATTGTTCTCTTTGGAACTGATGGTTAGTTATTTATAGTTGCAATCAACTGTTTCTATTTGTACCTCAAATTGATTTGTTGATTTTCTATTAGATTTTGGAAACTATTGGCTGAGCCTTTTTTTTTTTCTTATTTGTTTGGTTGAAGAGATTAGAACTGGTTGTCATCTTGTAAGCACTTTATTACCATTCGGAACGAATTTAGATAGAGTTTTTTTTTTTTACATTCTCTAATTGGGAACCCTCCCTTTTCATTACAAAGAGAAGGCATGAAAGCAGTGTGTTTTGAGATAAATTTGATCAAACCTGTGTTAAATGAAAACAGTAAAATTTGTCTGTGCACTTGAATCATGTGTCGAGACAATAACTTCAGTTTCATAGGAATCAACATGATATAGGAATTTCAAGACGAACTCGGGTGCTCCAGAGACAACTGCCATTAAATTAGTCAACTTCTTTTTGGTACTATGTGGGCTTTAATGCAAGGATTGTTTATTCCTACTATATTTCATTATGTCACTTCAAGGAATGCTTATATTATGAAAATGCTTGAAGTTACATTGACTAAATGTTTGCTTAACAATGACAAAGGTTTGGACTTCTATTCTTTTGGCTATACATCTAGAATCAGTGGAGATTTTGGAACACTCTTCTTCTAGCTAGACAAAGATATTCAAAATTGTATTGCTTGTACATCAGTCACGAACGCTGGCAGCATTTTATCTTTATTGTTTCTGAAATTTAAGAATTTATGGAGTACATTTCCCTGATGTATTCAGGAACATGCAATGAGCTTGCAAAGGAACTTGGGGGCTATAAGCATGTGACGGTCACACATGGTATTAAAGTTGTAGATGAAGGAACGGCACAGGCTCTGCAAAACCTTCCATTAGGATCTGCCCCTGGTGATTGTATCCATGAAATAGCAGTAGGTTTGATTTTATTGTAATATTAACTGCTTTTCCCTCCGTTCCCAAACTGTAGGTCATTTTGGCCTTTTTAGGTACATAGATTTTGCTATGCAATATGCATCGATATATGCTATGTCTAGATACATAGTTTTTACAGTCCTATAATTTGGAACTGGAGGGACCAAGTATCTGTGCTGCTACACTACATAAACTGCATGTCTCTAGTTCCACTTTCTTAGTATTCCCTTTATATGTATGTGCTTGATAATCTTAAATCATGTGCAGACAGTTTGAATTAAATTAACAATTCTTAGGTTGCCCATCTTTGAGCATTTGCATTTTCTGTAGTGACCTTAGTTTTATTTACTGAAATCACCAGTGATTTAACTTTTGGTCCTTTATGTAGCGGTTCCTGCCTGATTGGACTACCAAACTGATTTCTCTTGTGCTTCTTCTTTATGTGTGTCCTGTAGTTACATCTATGGTTTATTTAGTTTAAGTTGTTTTCGTGATGTCGTTTTGATTATAGCCTTGTTTTGTTCGGATGGAATCTGATCAAACTCAGCGTAGAAATTCCTTGACTAAAGCAAAGTTCTGGATTCTATTGTTGTTGGTTTGGATATGGTGATGAGGAAATATGGTAATACTAAAGGGAAGCGGCGCCTCTGTCTAATCACCAGTGCACAGGATCTGTTAAGAGATCCGCCTGAGGGTACTAAAGAAGAACAGGTGGACACCATTGCAGACATGTTGAAAAAACACAATATCAAGATTGAGTGCATTATCTTTAGAGAACCAGGAGTGCATCATAACGCTGTAATGGAAGAAAATGACCGATTATTGTATCAGTTCAGAAATAGGTCAGTTGCAAAGGTTGTTCAGGTTGACAGCCCAACATCGCTGCTGGGTGCTCTCAAGACAAGAAATGTGCTTCCAGTTACCGTCTTCAGGGGAGACCTGGAAATGAACTCCAATTTTAAAATAAAGGTAGGCCCAGTTTGTTTATCAGTTATATGTGATATTCCATCAGTTACAGAAGTATATAACAATTTAATTTTAAGTCTTCTGCTTCAGTTGCAAGGTTTTTTTTTAGACTATGGATTTGAGGTGATTGTGTTAGCATGTCCATATTACTCGTAATCATGGCTGATATGGATGCCCTTGTTAATAGGTGTGGGTCTATAAGAAAACAGCTGAGGAGAAATTCCCCACTTTGAAGAAGTATTCGGACAAGGCTCCTCCAAGTGATAAACTTGCCTCTCATGAAGTCAAAGTTGATTATGAGTACAGGAGCATTGCTGAACCAGACAAAGTTGTTCCACCAGACCAGAGGATTAAGGGGTATCTTTATGGTCCTCAATTTATTCCTATATCAAGTCCTGAATGGGAGGAAATCAAGTTCAAGCCAGAAAAAGGTGTGAAGCTTCTAGGATTTACAGATAGATCCAACGTGGCACGGTATGCTTTAACCTTTAGTTTTGTTTCTGAGTCTCTAAATGTTGTTCTACGGTGCTTGGTTTGTAGTTTTTGTTGTGCTTTCTGCATTATCATTAGTCATGACAGCAATGCTAGATATGATCATTAAATTCTGCTATCAGCTAATGATCTGGAAACCTCCTTTTCTTTTTGGTAGAGATGCATCTTCTCGCAAGACCAAGTATTATATATTCTTTTTTCTCAAACACGCAAGAGAATTGCGCGTCATTTCATTTAAGAGAGAAAAGAGGAACTGTACAAAGGAGGGAGAACCACCCCCCCACACAAAAACAAAACACACACACACACACACACATCCACAAGGGAAATAGTAACCAGAACAGGTAGCCTTCCGCAGCTAACATGACCTGTCACTGTGAGACACAAGACCAAAGAAACTAGTCGAGTAGAGACTAGGCGACAAAGAGCACTCAACAGAAACTTAGGGAAAACTAACTCACAAGCAGCGGCTCCTTCATATTATGTCTGTTTGGGGTCTTCAATGCCAATGATTTGAAAACGTTGCAAACATAAACCTGTGGTGAGAGACCAAGATGGCTGAATTGATCTGTAAATTGAACATAGCCATACAGAGTGATCTGACTTGACTGTAGACAAGAGGGAAGGAAGAACCTCTCCTCAGTCCACACCCAGTCCTGCCTTCATCATTGATGCTGAACTGTTAATGGTTTATTTCAACAGATGAAACCTCTCTACTTGATTTTATCTTTGGGTGCATATTGTAATACTTAAATGAAAAAATGTTGTAAAAAGTCATTCTGGTGCATTTTTGGTTGACAGCTTAGTAACCCTTAGTAACCCTTCTCTCACCCCCTGTAGAGTTAAGTTCTCTTAGCTTTATGCTGGTTTTAGTCTTGCCACTATGTTCTAATATTTTGACTATCATGATAGCTGTGTACTTTTCGGTATTTTTATTGAGGTATTTCCTCTGCAATTTGGACTATCTGTAAAGTGTGTTTCTAATTATATTTATAAGCTGCACATAAAATATCTTTTTGATGTTCTGTAGTCTGTAGCCTGCATGCTTTCATGTTCTGTAAAGTGTGCCTACTAGTAATGGTTCCCTTTTTCTACTTCAACAGGCACGAGTTTATGAAAGATGTATGCTTGTTTGTACCTGAACCAGGCAACATGAAAGCAACTCTTGCTGTTTCTGCCATAGCAAGAGCAATGCATCAGATGAACAAGGTTGCTATTGTGCGATGTGTGTGGAGGCAAGGTCAAGGGAATGTTACTGTTGGTGTATTGACACCAAACATTTCATCAGTGAACAATGTCGTAAGTATTATATTTATGCTGTTTACATTTGAAAGCTTTGATGAGTGAGTGCTCATTCAATTCTTTACTATATGCTGCAGCAAGATTCCTTTTACTTCAATGTGCTCCCATTTGCTGAGGACATCAGAGAGTTTCGGTTTCGATCCTTTAGCAGCCTGCCATTATCATCTCAGCCTACTGAAGAACAACAAGAAGCTGCAGATAACCTAGTGAAGATGTTAGATCTAGCACCACCTGGAAGAGAGGTTCTCAAGCCTGAGTTTACACCAAATCCTATGTTGGAGGTACTATTTTTCATGGTAGAACATCATGTGGAATGATTATATACGTGGTCCCATTTGTTATCTTACTTCATCTATTCCCTACATTAATGTGCCTTTAATACAGTATTGGCTTAGTTAGTCCAACAAAAATCATGATATTATCAACAAGATGTGCAGTTGTGCACTGCTGTAGGCTTTTGACAAATACTGTGTCCCTCTTAAAAGTGGAAATAATTTTAGAGGTCAAATGGTAAGTATGATCGATGTATTTGTGTCCATTCTGCACCAATTGTCACCCCGAAGAAAAGTTTGATCAACATTAGAGAATTATAAGAACATGACAGTAGGACTTTATTGCAGAAGATGGGGTATGGGAGGATGGAGGATTATATGTCGAATAAAATAACTTAAAGCTCAAAATTTATGCAATAACCAAACATTTCTGCAATACCATTGGATCTTGTGCATGAGGTAGTGTGTGGGTTGCACACAATCACTGCTTGTTTTAGTGATTACGGTACATTGTCCCCTTTCAGAGATTTTACAGTTACCTTGATCTCAAGTCAAAGCAACCAGATGCAAATGTCCCACCACTTGAAACATCTCTGAGGAGGATAACTGGACCTGATCCTGATGTGATTGACCAACAAACACAATTAATCGAGAATTTAGGCAAAGCTTTTGAGCTGAAGGAGAACCCCAAGGTTAGATTGCAAATATTTGTTACATTGAATTTTGTCCAATTTTACACCCAAAAAAAAAAAAAAAACTGCTGCCTACAGCATTTGACTTGTCTAATTGATTATACAGAAAAAGAAAGCAAGAACGCAGGGACATAGTGGTATATACTGGTGCAGGTGATCAGGCTAAATCTGTAGAAGAGCCTTCTGTAGAGAAGGACAGAGTTCTGGAAAATACACATCCAACAAAGAATGTTGGGGCGATCAGAGATTCAAATCCAGTTCAAGATTTTGAGGCCATGCTGGCTAAGCGATCTAGCTCAACTTGGGTTCAGAAGGCTTTTGAAGATATGCAGAATTACATAGTAGCTTTGTTACAAAACTCTCGTGATGGGGGTAACTACCAAAAGGCACTTGAATGTTTTGCTGCTCTGCGGAGGGCCTGTATTATTGAACAGGTAAGCACTCTAGGGGGTTTATTTTCATGAGCATATGATAGTTACATGAGCCAATGTCCTAAGACGTATGGCAATGCCACATGGATAGGTATGGGTCTGTTTGGATCAACTAGTGCTAAAATAGCGAGCAGCTAAAATTAGTAGGTATGGATCGAAACAGGCCTGCTAATAGACCTGCTAGCTATTAGTTCATTAGCATGCCTGGGTCTCCTTAAAATTGGGCAGTTGTAGCAAATTAGCTATTGCCAGTTTTGCCACTCTGTTTGTCTCTGTTTACACTGGGCATCATTCGTGGTCAGGAACCACAGGAATTCAACGAATTCCTAACAAAGATTTACGAGAGATTGAAGGAGGGTGATGCTGCCAAGTTCTTTCAACTTCTCTCCTCAGAAAATATTTCACTTATCAGCAAAGAGGAAGCGCCTGACAGGTTTGCAAAGCTTTCTCCGTGTGTCCATCCACATCGCGGTTAGCATAACTTTCGTTTCTTAGCACCTCCCATTGATCTTACTCCGTTTGTCTGCAGTGATGTTACAGAAGAGATGGCAAGAAGTTTCTACCTGAAACGAGAAAAGGCATCTCAGTAGCAGCAGCTGGAAGAAATTGATAACTGGAAAAGCCTTGGACTTGTTGATCATCATCGGACTGGATTGTGAGACTGTCGTAACTGTAGCTTAGCCTAGCCCGTTGCATGTTTTGAGGCTTTGTTCGTGGATGGAACTCAAACTCTCTGGGTTTAGCCACTGTTTTGCTGCAGAATCTATTGGTGCTGGTGCTTTATTATGCTAGATAGATTCAGCTTAGAGTCTGTCTACTCTACTGTGTTTCAAGTAGATTCAGCCAACAGGAGAGGAGTCCAAGGACCACGCGCCTTAAGACGTCATTAAAATGAAAAGGCCCACTTCCTTTGCTCTGAACACTCGGCGTGGTCCAGCCTCGCCGAATCAAACGGTGCACAGGCGAATTCAACAGTTAATTTCAAGCAAGGCAAAATGCATAGGGCACATTTGAGAAGAAACTTATAAACTCCCTGGATCTGAAATGAAATTTTGTATATATATTGGGTGAAACAAAAACTTCAAATTCTTAGCAACAAGTTCCAATACATTTTTCAGCTACATGAATGAATGGGAGGGATACTGTCTCTCACAGCTTCCATCTCTCAGCGGCAGGGAAATAGGATGACTTCTCTCCCTGTTTTATTAATTAATCCCAAAAGGCGTGCGTACATAAGACAAAACTGATTGGGTAATTCTGACTAATTGCAAGGAACTATATATAGGTAGGCCCTCAAAAACCATCCGGACAGCATTTAATTTCAAGCGTCCTTCTCCGCGATAAGCTTGTCGATGAGAGCAGCAGCATCCTCCACCGTCTGGATCTCTTGAGCACTCGATTCGTCCACGCTGATTTGGAATGCCTCCTCAAGCCCCATCACAATTTCAACCTACACCAAATTCAGAAATGAATGAATATACCAACAAGCTTCATAGTTCCGCTTGCGGAGGCAACGACAACAAATTCCCAAGGGAAGTGTTTCTATTAAAACATTGTAGCTTAACGATAATACATGTACACAAAAATTTAAAATTAAAATCGATGGCTTTGCTCCCAATTCCCAGTAAGGACAAGGAGTTACCGTGTCGAGTGAATCAGCTCCAATGTCTACAAACTTTGTCTCTCCTATTACAGTGCTGTCTTCGGGTAGAGCTAACTGATTCTTCACTATTTCACAAACCTTTTCAACAGTTTCTTGTTTAGCCTATTCAATCAAGAATTAGAAGTCAACTGTCATGGATCGTCATGAACAACAGCAAAGGAGTTCCAATGCATGGTGCAGAAATATGTCATAAGTATTTCGCTCTGTTTTGCTGCCCCTACCACACTTGCAGTTACTGCTGTGCCGTGAAAGTTTCAGGCATGAAGCAAAGTATTTAAAGATGCAAACTGCATCATTAATTTGGGTGTACATTTTACCATCAGAATAGCATGCTGAAGCTACAACTTTGAATTTGAAGTGTAGCTACAAGATATATGCATATAGCATCCAACGGAAAACAGGTAATGCCGGTACTCAGTAGCAGAATAACATTATGAAAATATACAATCAGCTTCTCTCAAAGCAAAATCCACAGTGGAGAGCACTCAAGAACATTTCCATCAAGTGGCATCTTTCTAGTTGTGTATTTCAGCACTTGACGATGAAGTTATTGTTATACTGGCAAAATCTTCTTGCAAGAATGAAGACAGTGTACAGTACTGCATTGTGACGTAATGGTATGTATGCTCCAGGTAAAATAGTGTAACTTTAACAAAGAGGATAATTCATGGTGTATCAAGTCAGAGCACGTATAAAGCAATTCCATTGACACCTCTCCTCTGCTTAATTTCCTCTTTACACTGGTGAAAGTAGGAAGAAATGGCGAAATGCTAGCATGACTCATCTAGCTCAGATGCTCAGCACCTATGGTATGTTAAGTCATGGCTGTGGCTTCGATCTTTAAAACAAGTATGCATTTCATTCCAACAAACCATTCGGAATGTTCAGAACATATAAAGTGGGTATGTTATTTTACTGGAGTAGCACGAATAGTCCATATCACATACACGCACGTAAGCAAAACTGCATATTGAACGCGGTGGAACTTCATTGGAATGAATGGGGTGAAATGCAGCAAGAAAAGATTATCAGCATTTCACGATGTCCAGGGCACATTTTAAGCATATACTATAGTGGAGAAGTCCAGGACCATTGAATGGATATTATAAGATGATAATAAACCATCTAAAGAGCTTCCCAGTGAAGTGAATTTGCACAGTTCAATGGATGGAACAACACAGAGACGATTGCTACTCGTAGGACGTACCGAACATGACACCTGAAAGCGCTTTGGAATCTGCCGCGCCCAAGTCGAATTGATGAAAAGCTTGCTCTTTGCCTGGGGAAATTGAAAGATGCCGATACCCGGAACGACACTGCATCCATTCCCTACAGTGACAGGAAAGCAAAGCTCCGGCATCTCGAAATCAAAGATCCAAGCTTTGCACCGGTAGTAACTAAAGGAAAAGATAAAAACGCCAGGGACGCAGCGAGAACGACCCAAGAAAGACGATGCAGACCTGAACCCGGAGCGCCGGGGAGTAGGCGGCGGCGGCGGCGGTGGCGGGAGCAGCCATGGCTGCAAGAAGGGATCTGCGGAACGAGCGAGAAGAATCACAGTACCAGCTAGACCTGCCTGCTATCCCACGCGCGATGAGTACAACAGAGAGGAAGAATGGGTGGGAGCTGAGGCGCGGGTGCTTTGTTATTGCGTGGGAGGCGGCGGCGTTGCCTCGTTTCCATCGACGACCGTCGATGGAATCATTAATCAACTCCGATGCTCCTGAGGCGACGGCGAGACTGATTTGAGGAGTGTGCTATGCCTATGCGTCTTTGGGACGACCATTTGCCGCTTTGTCATCATCTGTCTTTTTTTTTCTTTTCTTTTCGGATGGACAAGAATGTCATCATCTGTTGAAGTATCATGGGAGATCCCTAAAGATGCAAACGAGGCTGGACGGGCTTAAACGAAGAGCAACATTGTTCAAAGAAACTAAGTTTACTTAAAATAAATAATTAAAAAAGCACAAAACCTACATGAGAGAGAGGGAGGATGCAGGAGCCATCAGGGGACTACGCGTAGAGTAGCAGTCTCACATATGTGTTTTAGTTTTCTTGTTTAATAAGAATTTAGCTAGCTTTTCTTACATACCGCTTGCATGATCATCTCTTACGTGAGAAACTCTGCATTTTTTATTAAAATTTTTGTGTCCTTTGCTAAATGTAAAAAAACAACTGTCTTGCCTCTAATAAATTAGTGGAGATAGGAGATATGAGAGAGATGAGGATGCGTGAGTCATTGGGGACTACACAAAAAGTAGCAGTCTCATTGAGCCAACTGTTTTACCGATGTGTTTAGCTTCCTTGTTTAATAAGAATAAGAATTTAGATAGCTTTTCTTGCTTATCGCTTGCATGTTCACCGCTTGTGTGAGAAACTCTGTATTTTTATTAAAACTAATTTTTGCTTGCTTTGCTAAATGTACAAAACACATGCCTTGCGGCCTTGCCTCTAGCAAAGTCAGTGGAGATAGGAGATGATAAATAGAGGGTTTGTGTGAGCCATTGAAGAACTCGACATAAATTAGTGGGCACGTAGCCAACAGATTGCCGATGTTTTTCAGTTTTCTGTTTTAATAATGAATTTAGCTAGCTCTCCTAGCTTGTTGTTTGCATATTCACCGCTTATGTGAGAAACTCTATATTTTATAATTAATCTTTTTTTTGCATGCTTTGCTAAATTCACATAGACACTTGTCTTGCCTCTAGTAAGTCGGTGGAGACGTCAAAGAAACAGGATATGTGAGTTTTCAGAGGACGCCACACAAAGTACTGGTTTCACAAAGCCAACAGAATGCAAATGCTTTTAGCTTCCTTGTTTAATAATATTTTAGATAGCTTTCTTTGCTTGTCGTCTGCATGTTCACCACTTATGTGAGAAATTTTATATTCTTTTATTAAAAATGAATTCACATACTTTGTTAGATGACAAAAACACTTGTTGCCTCTAGCGAATCGGTGGAGATAGGGGACGTCAAAAAGCCCATCAGAAGGCTCCATATAAAGTATGGTTTCACATAGCCAGTAGGTTGCTGATGCTGTTGGCTTTCTTGTTTGATAATAATTTAGCTACTTTTTCCTGCTTGCCGTTTGCATGTTCACCGCTTACGTGAGAAAATCTGTTTTTTTTTTATCTTTTGCTGAAAAAAAAGAATTTTGCATGCTTTTCTAGATACACAAAGAAAACACCTGTCTTTTTTTTTTTTTTTTTTTGGTTTTGAAGAAGTGAACCTGAATAGGGCGTGCATATTGCAGGCAGCAAGTGAAGTGAAGGGGGGAGAGGACGGCGTTGGCGTAGAAGATCCCGCGGGTGAGGAGGACTCGTTTCCAACCCTCGGAAGAGGGAGAGGAAGAGGAGGGAGCCGGGCCGAGAGGAGCGAGAGACGGCAGGGGGCACGCACAACGCACAGCACAGGCAGGCCAGGCCGTCAGGGAGGGAAGGGAGGCCTTCCTTTCCTTTCCTTGGCTTGCTTGCCTACCCTGCCCTGCCCTGCCCTGGCCTTTTTTTCCTTCCCCTTCCCCATCTTCCTTTCCTCTCCTCCGTCTCGTCGTCTCCGTCTCCATCTCCTCCGGCCTTCCCTCCTCCTCGCATCGCCTCGCCTAGCCCCCCGCACGCCACGCCACGCCGCGCCGCATTCGCATCTCCGGATCCCTCTCCATTCCCCGCCGCCGCCGCCGCCGCCTCACGCGCCCGCGACCCACCCGGCCTCCCGCTTCGATCTCGCCCCGATTCCCCGCGCCCGCCCCCACCCGATTCGTCCCTGTCTCGCGCGCGCGGGTGGGGGAGACAGCGATGGCGCGTGGCGGGGGCCTCTCGCCCCGCCGCGGCTGACCTCTCCTCACGCGGGGAGCCCTCCCGCGTGCCCACGCGGAGGATCCCGTTGCGGCTGGTGCCTCACATCCTCCTCTCCTTCGCCTCACTTCCCGTGCGCGCGCGCTCCCTCGACTCTAGGGTTTGCTCCCTTCCTCGCCACCCGATTCGATCTCCTCCCCTCCGGGCTCCGTCTCTCCTCCTCCTCCTCCTCCTCCTCCGCCGCCGCCATGTTCTCGCACGGCGCTGATTCCGCCCACGACGCCGGGGCCGTCGGCGTCAGCAGCGGCGGGGCCACCGTCCCCACCCGCTTCGTTTGGCCCTACGGTGGCAAGAGGGTCTTCGTCTCAGGCTCCTTTACCAGGTATGTTAGGTCCAGTTCACTTGACTTCACTTGTTGCTTATGTTTGTTTGTTTGTTTGAATTCCCCACCGATTATACAACAGTAGTATGCATGCATGTACTTCTCTATCTACTCGCGATTCCACCTACTGCTTACGTACTAGTGTCAAGTCGTTGGTAGATGTTCTTGCTGTGCACAACTAGTTTGATCCATTGCCTCCTCTAGTGTTCCCAGTCGAATGAATCTGACCATATGTGCGCATTCCTCACTCCGTATACGTTCTGTATAGGTAGCTTTCCTGCAACTTGATTCATGCATACTCTGCTCCCTTACTGGGTGCAGTATATCTATGATCTGTCTGATGTCATGCTTACAGGGAACTATAGCTTACTCAATCAATGCAGCTTCCCTTAAAAACAAGGGGCTATATCAGTTATTTATCCTTACGTGGTGCAAGCCGGAATTGTTTGGATTTACTTCTCTCTGCCATTTTGCTAACTCGCAGCGCCCACTGAATTGTCGCTATTCTGCTGCCGCACCTAACAGCTACGCCTTTTGTTGTAGGTGGTCGGAACATTTGCCGATGTCTCCTGTCGAAGGCTGCCCCACTGTATTTCAGGCTATTTGCAGCCTGTCCCCGGGGATTCACGAGGTTCCCCTTCTTTATCTCCGGCTACTTAACTGTTGTCCTGTTCCTGCTTGTGCTATTTACTGCTTGGTTTATTTATTATCATGACTCCATTCATTTTCTGGTGTCCTGTGTCACCATCTATGTTTGTAACTTTGCTTGCTTTATTATTTTTTTTTAGTTAATACACTGTTGATTATTGCGCTCTTCCTTTTAATGGGTTTCACTTGTCGTTTTCTGATACATTACCAGATTTTTATGCAGTGTAAAGCTTGTCCATATGTTCTCATGTAAAGTTCTGTTTTTTTTATTAATAAATAAACTGTGCATGCCATGCATGTGACATTGCACCTTTTTAGAATAAGTCTTCTTGACTGCATTTGATTACCATGCAAACTTATCTTTCTGCTCTCTACCTTTTTTATACAAAAATAAAGTGTGCATGCCACCCTTGTGACCAGTGTGTATAGCTTCCTGATTTGTTATTGACTTATATGCAGTACAAGTTCTTTGTGGACGGGGAGTGGCGGCATGATGAGCGCCAACCTACTATATCTGGGGAGTTTGGTATAGTTAACACATTATACTTAACAAGGGAATTTAACCAAATAAACGCCTTATTAAGTCCAAGCACCCCTGGAAGCAGGATGAACATGGATGTGGATAATGAAAATTTTCAACGTATGGTAAGGAAGTTGCATAATACTTGATCTGTTGCTTCTATTTGTTTTGGTTTATATTTTTCTAAATCTTTTTATGCTTGTTTGGTTTATATTTTTCTAAATCATTTTATGCTGGACATACATACCCTTAATGTTGTGATTTATATTTCTGTGGGTACAAACAATACTTTGGTTTCGTCTAAGAATCATAGGGTAGCATGATAATGATATCCTTCTCTTTAATATAATCAGGTTACGTTGTCGGATGGTACCATTCCGGAAGGTACTCCGAGAGTTTCAGAGGCTGCAATACAAATCTCTAGGTGCCGTGTCTCTGAATATCTGAATTTGCATACATGCTATGATTTGCTCCCGGATTCGGGCAAGGTATGTAAGCTGCGCATTCTATGGTTTTATTTTCTGTTTTAAGTTTTTTTAATAAAATGATTAATATTATTTTGACTTTCAGGTTATTGCTCTGGACATTAATTTACCTGTGAAGCAATCTTTTCATATTCTGCATGAACAGGTATTGAGTCTTACCTGATCTGTAACTTCCTTTACATCTCCTATTGACATTCATAAACTTGTAGTCCGTACATGCATCTCAGCTTTTACATCTTCTATTGACATTCATAAACTTGTAGTCCATACATGCATCTCAGCCCCAGGCACTGGACATCCAACGCCTGGGAGAGTTGCTTGGTCCAGGCAGGTTTGTCTGAAGGCAAACCAAACAGGCTCACAATGCTTAAGCTGCATTTTGGACTTCCTTCATATACTGCTTTTCATTAGACACATAGAGGTGCAGTGCATATAGCAATTTGTGAGATATAGATGTATTATTTGGTTCCATAGATTTGATTGTCCATTGGAATTGAATGAAAATTTAAAATTACACTCGTAAATGCATATAGATGTACAGCTATCTTTGCAGTAGTATGTACAAGTCAATACCATGAACATGTTGCAAACTAACTGATTTGAATTATTGGTGTCTTCACTACACTCTGTTTTCCTAGGTGAGAATTGTGTTCTAGTGCCAATTGTAGGGCATACATACAAGACATCTGCCATTTCTTATGCATTCATGCATTCTTATTATGGTTTATTATGACATCTTATCAAACTTGCAATGCTTTTTTAGCTGTCACCATTTACCATTTTATGGCTTCCTTCACCCATCAATATTTGTGTAATTTTGAATTCATGGTTAAACTTGCAGGGGATTCCTGTAGCTCCTCTCTGGGACTCATTCAGAGGTCAATTTGTTGGTCTTCTGAGTCCATTGGATTTCATACTTATATTGCGGGAGGTAAGTTTTTTTTTTTTTTTTTTTTTTTTTTTTTTTTTTTTGCTCTGCTCTTTGCTATTAGTTTTTTTTTTAATTTATTGTGTTATATGTAGATGTATGGATTCTTTTCTTTTGATTTTGGAAACTTGAGTATATGTTTCTCATTTTACGAGATGCTGGAATACTCAATTTTTGTGCTGTATCAACTGGTTATGATCATACTCATGCCAGCTGAATTTTTCTACATCCAAAATGGTCAGTAGTACTAAAATATGGATTAATTTAGTATAGTGAAAATTGTGGAATCAATTTTAAGAGGATTTCAGAGAACAAAATTCAGTGTACTCCCAGAACGGAGATATAAATGACCAGCATATTAAGCGGTGTGACTATTTTGTTGTGTTGTTAACCGACAGCATGATACTTTGTGATGGATATGGTGTATCTGTCAAGAAATATTGTTAGAGAGTTGTATTGTAGGCCATATGGGCCGGCTTATGGGCTTAGGCGCCCCAGCCTTAGGGGCTGTGCGGCAGCCCTCCCAGGGGAGGTGTAGATGATAGATTAGGCAAGGATCCCCGTCGATTGGATGTATTCTATAAACCCTATATGATCCTTGCCTATATATATTGTACACCCTTGTCTCCAGTATCAATCTACTAATTCCCTTGGCCATACTTGCTCATGAATATATATGGTTGAGCTTTATGTGGGTTTATTTTTGGATGTTACTTTGGTTGAATTGTTTTATAAAATTATCATCCTTCTGCTGCAGCTAGAAACTCATGGCTCGAACTTGACAGAAGAGCAGCTTGAAACGCACACTATATCTGCATGGAAAGAGGCTAAGCGTCAGACTTATGGAAGAAATGATGGTCAGTGGCGACCACATCAGCATCTAGTGCATGTAAGTCTGTTTATATTTGGAAGGTGAATATGAATCTCATACTGTTAGAACACGGTGTTTTTATGTTGAATTGATATTTATCGTGAAATTGATGCTCAAACATTCATACCAGGATGAACTCTGAATTGTTTATGGAAAGTCACTGTTAACATTTGTGATGTATGAGTGGCTGAAACTACAGTTTGGCCTAGCTGCTTGGTTTCTGTGCTGGAGAATAGGTGCTGTGGCTCATTCATTTCAGGTGGAAGGTGGTGGTACTGATGTTGGCTACAGCCAGATTGGCCCCTGCTGTTAAATCTAGAAGTAGGTTTGCTGGAAGCACCCACTGCAGTTTGAGTGTACAGAAGCTGGTGATGAGTAGGCATTAGTGAGTGTGAAAGGAGCAGCAGTGCAGGAGATCAGGAGTAGATGGTGCAGGAATGGTCCACAAGCACTGGGGAGAATATTAGTGGCAACTGGTCTGATCAGGTAGGGTAAGAGAGGGGAGCAAAGGGAGTAGATGTGGGTGTTGACCTTTGAGTTGAGTGTTAAGAGAAGCAATGGGCTGTGTAGAGTCAGAGTTCTTCCTTTTCTGAATTCCATAGTTTATGCTTATCGATGAGAATTATAGGACTCTAAACATAATGTGTTGCAAGTTCCATGATTTATGAGGATGTAAACTGCCTTTGTACTTAGTGTTTTCTTTTCTTTTCCTTGATTTTGAAGCTCAGTTTTTTTTTTAAATTTTTATTTGGCAATTCTCATACTCTTTCGTCTGTTGTCTAGGCCACCCCTTATGAGTCCTTGAGGGACATTGCAGTAAAGCTTTTGCAAAATGGCATTTCTACAGTGCCAGTTATTTATTCATCGTCATCGGATGGATCATTCCCGCAGTTATTGCATCTCGCATCCCTTTCTGGAATTTTGAAATGTAAGTTCTCCCGATGCAAAAACATGGAGCATTATATGCAATGAGTAACTTGTTGCAAGCTATCTTAATACAGTTTACCTGCAAACTTTTCAGGTATTTGTAGGTATTTCAAAAACTCAACTGGTAATTTGCCTATTCTGAACCAACCAGTGTGCTCCATTCCACTGGGTTCCTGGGTTCCAAAAATTGGTGACCCAAACAGTCGTCCATTGGCTATGTTGCGACCTAATGCGTCACTTAGCTCTGCCCTCAACATGTTGGTTCAAGGTATGTTCTGCGTTGGTTTTCCTGGAACTGGAAACTACAATTTAGAGATGCACAAGTCATTGGTGCTCCTGCTTGCATTTCCCATGGCAGCTCTTGTTTATCAACTGAAGTTCAACACCAGTTCCACTGGAAACTATTGGCTCTATTATGTTACTAATTTCTTAAGCTTGTACTCACTGTCGGATGCAGCTGGAGTAAGCTCAATACCAATTGTGGATGAAAATGACTCCCTGCTTGACACTTACTCTAGAAGGTACACCATTCTGACCTGCAAGATGCCTGCTGTCTTCAGCTGTGTTTCATATATTTTTTTTAACATATATTTATCTATCCACTTGGCCTTGCAGTGACATCACAGCCCTAGCGAAAGACAAGGTCTACACACATGTTCGGCTGGATGAGATGACCATTCATCAGGTATGCTTGTAAATGCCACAATCATCTCGATCAAATGTTTCGGTTGAAAGCCTGAAACAACTGGTTTGAGCTACCTGACCTTGTTTAACTTAATTATATATGGTGATTTGGTTAGAGGAACTACTTTAGGAAGAGTTGGGAATTTGGAAACCGGATCTCGCTGCTATTTATTTTTGAACAAGTACACATTCTCTGTAAGCAGTTTGGAAAATAGCTTGGGGATGTTATAGTTGCGCTTCATTGGAGGATTGAATTTTTTTGTGTTGCACACACATTCATGTCTGTAGTGCTCGGTTGACTCTTTTTTTTTGGGTAATAAGAGCCAATGGTGATAAAAGATTTAAGCAGTGTGGAAATCCTATTCTACAGAATAGGGAAAGGAAGATTAATTTCAAAATGGGGCTGTCCCATGAATTATGTATATGTTTTGGTTTGGGATTGAAACTGTTGTGATTTCCAGGCTTTGCAGCTTGGACAAGATGCCAATACACCTTTTGGATTTTTTAACGGTCAAAGATGCCAGATGTGCCTCCGTTCTGATCCTTTGCTGAAGGTGATGGAGCGACTGGCTAATCCTGGTGAGTCAGCTGGTGTTGCTGCCCCCTGAACTTGAAGAATGATGTCTAAACGGTTTTGGTATTTTGTTGCTAGGGGTGCGGCGGGTGTTCATTGTGGAAGCTGGGAGCAAACGTGTGGAAGGAATTATATCACTGAGTGATATTTTCAAGTTCTTGCTGAGCTTGTGAGAAGAGCAGCATGGACATTTGTTTGTGACAAGTGAGTTTTAACAGTAGCAACAAGCAGGGTATGTGTGAAGCAAGCCGCAATGGATCAACTCCGGCACTCTCCCTCTCTCTGGACCTTTGGGCAAGTAAGGCAGGATTGAAGGTGGCGGGGCTTGTCTTTGCAGATAACAGCTGTCGGGGTTCATGGTCTGTAAAGTTCCCTTTTTTTTTTGTTGTTTTTCGTTTTTACCATTTTGTGTCTCCCCGTTGTTACAAAAATATCTGGTGATTTTTATTTATTGGATTGTTTCCTTGCGTGGCTTTGTCGCTGAGAGGACCGACTGCCGGAGCTCCCAAGGAGACAAACTCTTCTTATACAGTAGATTTTTCATGTAGTGCTGCTGTGGTGACTGGGCTGAGGGGGGCTAACGTTCCATTTGTGTCTCACTTTCAGTGCTGATGTCTATTAAGTTAGACGGTGTGTGTTGGTTCTGCACTTTTGCTGGATACGCGTGACCATCAGACCAGATCTCTATGAATCAATAATCAAATAATGTAGACTGTAGACAGATAGCTGATGCCCTGGCTCTATTAGTCGTGTATCTAACTGATTAAGTTGGTGTATTGTCAAAAAAAAAAGGGTTGGTGTATGGAAAAAAAAAAAAAATGAATGAATCTAGTGGCGCTGTTTTTTCTTTTGAGTTGATCCAGTGGCGCTGTTGCTGTCGCCTGTTGGATGAGAAGAAGAATGTAGGCTGGGCAACCGGTTGGCCAGTTGGCGTTGTATCAGAAGAGAGGAGTGCCCATCCCCACTGGGCATGAGAAAAATCTAGAGGGAGGGTGGGGTGGATGTGGATAGGATAGGACCCATCCGTCCTTGTACATCTCCTCAGTCCTCCCTCCCTTACCCGTTCGTCGTCCTCTCTTTCTTTGCCTTTGCCATCCCGTTTGTGTTGTGTACCAAGATTCATCAAGGAAGACAGGAAGGAATCCTCCATCCCTGACCCTGCTTGCTCTCTTAATTCAACATCCAGCACTGGACTAGAGTAGGTGTAGGACAGAATCCTTCCTCCCTCTCCATCCAAGAAAGAGAAAGAAGAAAGCAACCATGGCGGCCGCCGGGGCAACTGCAATGGCGCCCTCCCCCTCGGCCTCAATCACTCGCTACAGCCACCCTACCAGTACCAGGCCTGCAGCAGCTTCGGTGGCCCTCCGCTCGGGCTTCCTGGGGCGCGGGCTGGCCGCGGTGCCGGTGGCCGTGGTGGACGACCCGCGGTGGTGCCGCCGCCGCCGCGTGCCCGTCTCCGTGCGGATGGCCTGGGACGGGGCCCTCTCGTCGGTGCGTCTCATCATGCAGGGCAGGAACGTGAAGCTGAGCGACAAGGTGAAGGAGTACATCGAGGAGAAGGTGGGGCGGGCGGTGTCCAAGCACTCCCACCTGGTCCGGGAGGTGGACGTGCGCCTCTCCGCGCGCGGCGGCGAGCTCGGCCGGGGCCCCAAGACGTCGCGCTGCGAGATCACGCTCTTCAGCAAGCGCCACGGCGTCCTGCGCGCCGAGGAGGACGCCGACTCCACCTACGCCAGCATCGACCTCGCCGCCGCCATCATCAAGCGAAAGCTCCGCAAGATCAAGGAGAAGGAGACGGAGGTGCGGCGCCATGGTGATGGTGATGTTGATGGTTGGGAGGAGGCCGAGGTGGAGGTGCCGCCGCCGGCAGACCTGCTGCTCGTGACCGACGCCGACGCCGAGCAGCAACAGGATCTGGTTGCTGCCGTGGGCGCTGAGGACGAGCAGACCGTGCTGGCCAAGGTGGTGCGCACCAAGGTGTTCGAGATGCCGCCGCTGACGGTGGAGGAGGCGCTGGAGCAGCTGGAGAACGTGGACCACGACTTCTTCTGCTTCAGGGACGAGGCCACCGGCGAGGTCAACATCCTCTACCGCAGGAAGGAAGGCGGATACGGCCTCATCATCCCCAAGGACGACGGCAACGTCGTCGACAAGAAGGACACCGTGGCCGTGGCGCCACCGCCGGCGGCAGCGGAGCCGTCTTACGCAGTGCACAATGCCGCCGATAACAACTAGCCAAGAGAGAGAGGGGGGGAAAAAAGGCATCTTTTGCTTGCTTGTTCTACTGTAAAACCTGGCAACTCCACTCAACGCTCGTCGTCGACATGATCTCACTCCATCAGCTGCAATGTTGCATGTGTCTGTCTCTTTCTCTGTGTGCTTGTGCCACTCACATAACATAACATACAATACTCACACACTGCTCAACTTAACTCCTCCATTTCATACTCGATCTGTTCCGTTTTACTCCTGCTAGTAGAGTACTCGTAGTAGCAATTGACTGCCTTGTACAATAATAATAATCTTGAATCTTGACGTGCCATGAGCTTGGTGCCAACACAGCCAGCCGCCATTAGTCCAGCATTGCGGATCGGATGCATCGACTAGTAATTTGGCTATGCACCGATGATGAGACGACATGGAGTAACCAGTAGAAGAAGTATATTATATATGTATATATGTATATGAATGATGCAGCAACCAAAGAGGAAGCACACAATGCGAGAGCCCTTGTGTTGATTTTGGTTCCACGCAGGCGGCCGGCGGCCGGCGGCCGGCGGCGGCGCTTCCTTTTTCTATTCCTGTCCAATCCATAAAATCCAATCAAGAAATAAGAAGCCCATGGGCCATGGCCGCCTAGGAAAGGAAAACCCGTGCCCACTTCGGTTCCCGAAACGGCCCGACTCTGGACTTGCAGTTGGATCAGACCGGACCGGACTGGGCTGGGCTGGGCTGGTAATATACTCAACACCCGTCCGTACCAAGGTGGGAGATCATTCTGCTGGCTGCAGCCCATGTATATATGCTTGCTGTATTTTTGTCTTGTGTGACATATTGCATGGTAACTTTTGATTTGAAGAAAAAGTGGAAGATAACAAACAAAAAAAATCTTCCAAGAGATATGTAGTCAGTCTCTTCTTTCTTTTTCTTTTTATCCTTTTTAACCACATGGTCTGAAAATAATTTGCAGATCAAAGGCCTACCAATTCCCCGTTCTCTGTGTGTGTCACGATATAGTCGGTACAAGTTCTAGGCGAAAGCCTTGCCTTAGAAGCGTTTAAGGCCAGCGATGGTGGTGTCTATGGGCGTCACTTCCCGTCATTTGAAGAAACACATGTGCCTTATCATTTGGCCCCCTTATAGTGTGTTTGGGAGGCTCCTCGCCATGTCTCATTCGGAGGAGCCGAAACCGTTTTGGAGGAGTCTCGAAAAATGACTCCAAATGGTTCCTCTTCCAAAACCGTTTGGTAGAGCTCCTCCAAAGGAGCCGGAGTGGATGAGGAGCCCTACTAAACGGAGCTGTTTCGCCCATGTGGTTGCTGCTACCGTTCGTGGTTCCTATTGCACTATTGTTTTTTAGAGGAGTTGCTTTGTTATGCCTTATGTGTTTAGTGTTCACACCAGTGGTCTGTCATTGGTTTGGCCGTTGTCGCGTCATTATTTGGCGGACGCTTTGTCACCAATGTAATCCTCTCCGGCACATGATTTGCCCACCAATATTACTGGTTCTTGCTGAGTGGATACTTTGCCATTACAGGTTTCTTCTCTGGCGAATGCTTTGCAGCCGTTGTTTGGATTTCATAGCGGATACGTTCCTGCTATCACCGTCACGTCTCCGACGGATACTTGGGCATCATCTCTAGCAGATGCTTTCCTGTTCTTGTTGCGTCGGCTTGCTTGGCGGATGCTTTGCCATCGCCGTTGTTGGAAGCTCATCTATCTAGGTGGTGTGCCGTCACCGTGGTTTGAACGCTCTGTAGGCTACCACTGTGTTGATGTCTTTTTTTTGTCATAGATTTAGTTTGTTGAGGTGGTGTGGGCAAGGGTGCCTGTACCTTTTTCTCTTGTTGCTCAGTTTATCGGGTTTGCTGTGGTAACCGTAGCATTACTTGTGAGTCATTTACCTTGTCAAACACTATTTTCTTTAATGAAAAACGTGGCTCTTGGTACGGTGAGATAAAAAAAAAGTCCTTGACTTGGATCTTTTACATGTCCGTGGGCTTAGAAAACACAAGCTACCGGAAAACTTTGAGAATTTTGAAGTTTTTGCAACTTTTTAATATATATGCTGAAATTAAAAGTGATCTTATTTGTCTTGTATCAGTCATTCATATAATTACGGCTGATTTGTTGGGAGTGTTGGTGAGGCTATATACTAGCTGCTAGTAGTAGCAAAGATGGGAGTGGAGTGGGGATGGATGGGATGGGGACTGGGGAGGGAGGGGTGCATGCAAATGCAAAGGCAATGGATCGCCGTGTCGTGTCGTGTCGTGGTGCGGCGCGCAGTCGACGACAATTTCATTGTGTTGGAACGAATGAATTAGCTTGGACGGAGTCACAAAGCAAGTCACACAAGCTTGTCACACGCGCGCGAGCTAGCTAGTCCGATTGATCGATAGATAGATAGATCCTGCTGCCCACCATGCATTACTAAATTGCTGCCTGCTGCATAGGATTATATATATATATATATATATATATATATATATATATATATATATATATATATATATATATATATATATATATATATTATATCGATCGGTGAGTACAAGCATGCAGGCTGGTGATGCATGCATTGCCACTTTGTTTTTGGCTCTTAGCTTAGCTTGCTTTGGTCGTTTCCGGAGCTAGAGGAGCAAAGCAAAGCCGCCATGCAGTGCGGGCAACGACACACAAGCTAGCTCTGGAAGAAGCTGAGTGAGTGGCCGGCCTGGGGAGAGATCGACATCGACACAGATCACAGCACAGCTAGCTGACGCCTGCATTGCGGATCTATCGGATCACCACCAACACACCGATCGATCTATCGATCCGCCGTGCGGTGCGGCACCATATGCGCGCACGCGAGATCAGAGATCACCTTTTGCCCGCCGGCCGGCTTTATTATATTTTGCTCCGACCAATCCGTCCGTCCGCCCGCACTATAACTGAGGTGACACCGTGCGATCCGTCGATGCATGCACATATATGTTTGTGGATCATCAAATCATCAGTACGTAGCACGATATATGTGTGGATGGATCAGGTTTATGTATGGAGAGAGACACGTACCATCCAGTAAACATGTATATGTCCCTACAGTGTGTAACAAGACAGCGTGGTTCGTGTCATATTGATATCGAGAGCTAGCTACCAATTTCTTTTTGAATTTAATTAGATTTATCCTAACCTTAATAAATTAAATAAACTCCAAAGACCATACATAACAAAGGATATAATACAGGAAACTATCAAGAGATTGACTGACTCAATATATAGGTGGCTGTCGCTACGTGCATTTGTTGTGATTAACTAAAGGTGGAAGACAAACCACAGGCGTGGGGCAGCGACACGAATTGACACAGACGTAAAATCCATCACATGAGTGGTATGACACCGATGAAGATTTTATTTATAGCTCAAAATTCAAAGCGATGAAAATGAGAGTGGGGACCATAGACTGGGGCACGGAAGAAAATTGATGGACGAGGGAGAGACAGAGACCAAAGAAAGAAATTTACCCTTTCTAATATTAGGTATACATAGCTATAAAATCTTCATGTTGGGCTTAAAGCAACTTTGGTTTCAACTGCACTATTTGTGGCACTGTTCATATATAAAAGCTCATTTTCTCTTTGCACCTCATACGAACTAGAAACTGGTGAAACTAACTAGTTTCTTTTTCATCCACTATCTTCAGTTTCTCGTGGCAATACAGCAATAAACTAAAATAAAATTATTTGAAACTCTACAAAAGAGGACCTAAGCTACTTTGTGGTGCTAGGTTCGACATCGAGATGCTTCTTGCTCCTCATTAGTTTGTTGCCAGTCTTTGTCTTCACAAAGGCAGTGATCTTTATATGAACACAAGGTTGACAAATGCCCTTGTGATTCAGTGTTGTATGATGAGTGATTGATTCAACTGCTAGCATCTCGGATGATTGGTTACTGATTGTAGCGTGAGCTACATGTGCAACATGGCTCTTGGCTTGTGTTGTGCAGGTGTCGAGCTCGGAGGCGGTGGTCGACGGCGAGGTGGAGGTCAAGTAGAGGCGGTCCTTGCTGAATGGACTGAGAGCGGTGAAAGGGCAGACGCGAGGCTTGGACCGAGGGACCTGTAATCACTAGCCGAGACTGCGGTGGCTGGCACTTGGGACTTCGACAAGTGCAAGGGCATGGGCTAGTTGTTGGTTTGGGCCTCAAAACCATCGGTGGTGGTTTCTGTGTTGAGACTCAAAACCCTGGCGAAGGTCCCGAGGCAGACGGACGATACATGACGGCATCGGGGAGGTCGCGTTGAGGCGAAGATATCGGTGAGAAGGCGCAGTGGCCGTCGGATTTGTGTCAAGTCGGATCGAGTTGGACCATAATGTTCCTAGGGCTAGGCGGTTTAGTCAAAGTTGCATAGGGGCAAAAACTAGAGAATAAAATAAGCCTGGTCGATAAGTAAGGTGAAGGGAGCTCCATCTCCCTCACCTTTCCTATTTACATTTTCTTCATCCTTTTCTAGGGTTTCTTCCTCTAGTTGCTTGTGAGTGAGTGAGGGATCCACTAATCCTTCATTAGTGTAAGGACCGAGTTACTCAAGGGAAAGGAGGTCCTGAATCCTCCTTGTGTCCTCCGGGATTTGGAAATTGAAGTGTTTTCTTCGTGTTCATCTCGTTCTTCACGAGTTGCCCCTTTGCCCTTTTGTTTGGTGCTTCGATTCTTTGTTTCTAGACTGTTTCGATATGTTCTTGTTGTGTTGATTTGAGCTATGACGTGAGTAAAGCCTTTCAACCTAAGGAAATTAACCAATTCCTCACGAGCTCATAGATCAGGCAATTTCTTGGTCTAGGTCTCAAGAACTGGTTTCTTGTTCCCCTTCGATTTCCTGTTGATTAGACTCAAATTGGGCAATGACCTCTTAGAGGTGTAGCTCCTCTAATGCTTTGTGATCATGTGTATCAAATTTGGTAGTAGTTGGTGATGATTTGAGGGAGATCCAAATGAATTTATGTTTGTGGCGATTTTCATTTGTGTTGTTTGAGTTGCTGGAAATAGACCACTGAACCTCAGCACTTGGGGTACTGAGCCTTCAAGGTCTGCAACTTTTTTGTTGTCTGTCTTCATGCGCTGAGCCTCAGCACTTGAAGTGCCGAGCCTCCGGAGTTTGTAGCTTTTTCGCTGTCTAAGTCTTCATGCTCTGAGTCTCAACACTTTGGCACTGAGCCTCCGGGGTCTGACAGAGAGCTGAACCTCAGCACCTGTGCGCTGAAACTATAGAGTCTGATAGTGCTGAATCTCAGCACCAAAGTGCTGAACCTCAGGGGGTTGCTATGTTTTTGGAGAGTTTTGTGTGTTTGCTTGGCTTTCTGCTGCTTCGAGTGCTCCGCTGTGCTCTTGGATTCTACCGGAGAGCATCCAGTCACCTGTTGACTCGAGAGCTACTCGTGTATGAGTTTTAGAATTTTTGGAAGGTCAATTGGGAGAGTGGTCATTCGAAAGAAATTTTGATCGGCTCCTATTCACCCTCCTCTGATCGTCTATTCCGGTCCTTCACTTTATATATGCCTTTGTCAATACTTAGTGTGTGTGTGTGTATATGTGGTAGTTGATAGCTAGCTTAGATTATTGGCACTAATTAATTAATAATAATTAGCTACGACAACATATACTCGATCTCGTACATGCATCTATCAGGGCATCTATATGCATGCATGGACGACCAAGGCGAGCAATTAGGACTTGCTGGTACGATATATAGGTTACATAAAGATGGATAAGATTTCACTTCACGTGCCAAAATTATTCATTCTGGCGCATCTCTCAATCTCGTTTTATTTTCCTTTTGGGGGAATATATATGGGAATTAGCTATATAGGACGGAGACACTGTAACACCTCAAGTGTTAAGCATGCATTAGGCACCTAATTAATTAACTTCTAATCATCATTAGCATGACATGATCATATTTAGCATAAGCATGAGCATCATTCCATGCAAACCCTAATTCCACATCCTCTATTCTATGTGTTTGCATTTGAATGTTAAATTGCTTGATCATGCTTGTTTAATTAGTGAATTAATTATCATGATAATTGCTTGATCAAGTTTGGATCCATGTGCCAACTTTTTGGAAAGTTTTAACAGAGTTTGGTTGCAAAAGATTTGACAAAATTTTGGAGCAAATTGAAAAGAGTTTAAATTCCCTTTTAAAAGCCCTCATTCAAAATGAAATTATAATTCAAAAATTATTTGGATTTTGGACTTGACCCCAAAATGAAAGTTGCTCAGTTTTTAATTCTCTACAACTTTTATTTTTGGATCCATCCTTGAAAATGCTTTCAAAACTGCCAAAATGTTGCATTTTACTCGGTTTAAATTAATTCAAAAAAAAAAAAAAAAAAAAAAAAAAGAAAAAGAGCAAACCATAAACGAGCAGGCCGTTTCCGGCCCACCGGCCCGGCCCAGCTCCCTCCCGCTGCCGCCAAGCGCGCGCCGCCCGCGCCCGGCGCCCGCCGCGTGCGTGGCGACATGGCGGGAGAGGCTGCCGCCGCGTGGCCGCCATGCTTTCCGGCGGCGGGCCCGCCACGACCAGCGCCCATCACCCCGCGCCTCTGCCTCACGCACCACTCCACTTGCCTCACTCCACTCTCCGCCCTCGCTCACTCTCCCGCACGCTGCGGCAAAGAAGAAGAAAGCACCGCGGCGCCATTGCCGCCGCCGTGCGTCGCCGCCGTTCCATAGTCGCCCGCCACGCCCGTGCTCATCCAGTGAGCGCACCAGCTTCGCCACGCTCGTCGCCGTAGCCCCATCCGCCTGTCTTCATCGGGGGTGAGGGCTCAATGGAGCCGTCTTCCTCGGCGCCCGGCTCGGCGGAGCTTCGAAGCGGCGGCTCGCGCCGCCACGGCAACCCTCCGCCTCACTCGCTCGCCACCGTCGCGCATAGGAAACCCTAGGCGTTTCGCTAGCTAACCACCGACTCAATCGAGCCGATTAGGTGCTCTTTTGCCCGCTGACACCTCGCCGTCGTTAAGCGGCAGCGCCCGCGGCAACATGCACGCTGCCGAGGTCTGGCGCCGTTTGATCTCGGCCGCCAAGCCTGCAGGCCCCCCCTCGCTTCCTTGCTTTGAGCTTTCCTTGCCTCGCTGGCCTCGTCGTTGCGGGAGTTGGCCGGCCGGCCGCCTGCGGTGCCGCTCAGCGCCGCCGCTTCGCCGTCACTTTGCTTTTCCGGCCACCCGCTGCCTCGTGACTGGCGCGACTCGACGCTGGCTCGCCGAGTTGAGCTCGCCAAAGGCACCTCGAGCCGCCGGGAGACGTCGCCGTCGGCGAGGATCGCCGGCCGGCGCGCCTCCCTCCCTACAGTTCGCTGGCAGGTGGGCCCCCCGGGCCGCGGGTCCCAGCTTCAGTGACTGCTGGTGCACTGGACCGGGTGCACCTAGCGCCGAGTTCCATTTGTTTTTGAAAAAAAAATAATTTCCAGAAATGCTTTTAAATGCATTTTTATTCATAAGCGGCACATTTGAGATCCAAATTTGATGAAAATTATTGTGCTAGGTTTCTTGTGAGTAGATCTATCATGTAAAAATATAAAATGCAATTTTTGTGATTTTTCCCTGTGTAGTTTTATTTAATTGCTAAAAAGGCTGAAATCTGGTTTAATTCCTAGTAAAATTGCATATAGCTCAGAAAAATGTGATTCTTGCTTTGTTAGATTTTTTATGTGATATAGTCTCTGAGAAAAATGAATGTCATACAGTTTCTATGTAAAATTATTGAGATGTGATTTAATTGCATTTTTAGGCTATTTCTTGTTTAATTGATAGTAAATAAATTATGAGGAATTATGGCTTGATAATTTTTGGTGGCTATTGTTGGACTAAGAAGCAGCCATAAAAATTATGAAATCTATTGTTTAACACTTTTCATTGTACAAAGTAATTAAATGTGCATTTCTGTCCTGTTGCTTGTTATTTTTGTGTAGGCCATGATATGCTATGAAATGCGATGAAAATTTTATTATGGCTCTATTTTAGTATGATGAAGCTACTGTAAATTTTGTAGAATTTTCTGGATAGTTTAGATATAAGTCACAGTTCAAGTGTTAGTTTTCACATGAAATGATAAGGCTTTGAATTAATTGTTTTAAAGAGTTTATTATTGCTTTTTGAGTACTTTCATATATGTGTGGCTTGCTAGTCATATGTATGTAGTGCCATGACTGATTTGAAATATGTGATGTAAGAATAGTAATGTTTCTCTTTATGCATGTGTTGTGTGTATGCATCCACATACCCACCAAACCACCCTTCCTTGTGCTCTTCTTAAGTAGTTAGAGAAGAGATATGCACATACTCAGTAAGTGAAGTAGATTGTTAGTGGAGAGGAGATATGCACCTACTCTGTCAAATAAAATGTTAATTACATTCATTCATGAGCATCATATGTTGTGCATTCATTATCCTTAAACACGTGCATCGCATCATACAGACTCGCAGGAGGAATTCTCGTATTGGTGCCCGGAGTCAAGAAGGAGATCCAAGCGTGCCCGATCTTAAGCCCTACGCTTTGGAGAAAGGCAAGCCCCTGAGCATTTTCCTTACCTATGCTTTCTAACAGTCTAATTATGCTTTATGATTGTTGCATTAAGTATAGGAGTTGTGTGACACCGTTGATGCATTATATCCTTGCTTTACCATTGAATTATCCTACCTTGATACACCCCCGCTAGTCTAGGGCGCGAGTAAATTGCTTAGCTTGCTTAGACGGTAGAAGTCGGGTGATTTCACTGTCATCCGCGAGATAGGTGGTTACCTATGATTGATGGAAAAGCTTATGTTGATATCATCCGGTTAATGGCTATGGTTGATAATTGGAGACCGGGACGGAGTCTTGTGGGGTTGTTGGACCATAGTGATTCCGTGCGTGTCGATTAAGGACCGCATCCCGTTGTTGTACCGCAAGTCATGTTGAACGCATGCCTCATGTTTAGCTGGCCGGATAAGTCGTTCCGACCGCGAAAGCCCAACACTATCCGGGCGGTTCTCGACCGTTCGCACCGTATTGGAGATGGATGGGGGACCACGGGGGGCGCCAAGAGTAAGTCCGAGGTCCAAAGCATGGTCGCTAAAGGCGATCGGGCGGTCCCCGGCACGGTGGTTCCATGCGAGTCCGCGTGCTTGTCTTCTGGATACGTGCCATGGTGACCTGTAGCTCACTTTAGCGGGTGAGTGTGGTTTGCATGAGGAATACCCCCGAGCTCAGTAGTAATCGATTCGAATCGCCATCGTTCTGGACAAGTGAACACTTGACTTGAGCTGCACCATCGTAGTAATGATTATGGAATGTGGTTAATGATGATGATGGGTTAAGCTGATATATATGATTATGGATACTACTTGCTTGCTTAATCATGACTAATATACTACAATGATGAATAGTATCGCTGCTTACCTAGCTTAAATAGGAATAATTAAGCTGAGCTGTTACTTAAAATGCTACTACTGCTTTTATGCAAAATGAGTCGAGCTACCTCCCGATAAAGCCTATCATCCCTCCTTGGAGTCTTTTACTTTTGAGTCAGTCGGGTAAGTCTAGCTGAGTACCTTCTAGTACTCGGGGTTTTTCCCGCTTGTTGTTTTGTGCAGACGGGCATACCTACCACGGGTATTGCGAGACTGTCTTTTTTCCAAAGTGGACTAGAAGGCCTTGGGCAAGGTTACTCTTAATATTCTCTCCCAACTGCTTTTGATGGAAAGACTCTGGACTGGCACTGTAATAATCTTTAAATGTGTGAGTTGGGTTGAGTTTTCAAAACTATCTTGTTTCCGATATTTGGGATTTGAAGAACTTGGTTTGTAATAACTTTATTTCCGCACTCTGATGTTGTTTAACTATTTGCGAAATGTTGTAACATGCGAATGGTGACGCTAAACTTGTACGATCTTGGTTGATGATGTTTGGTTTGAAATCCTTCGAGATTTCCGGACTACCGGGTTTATAAAGGCTTAAGTGTGACAATTGCTTGCTTAGCGAGTGATTTTTTTTACTTATGCTTTTATAAATTGGTCGTTCTGCTTCAGGTGGCATCGAGCAAGGTTTAGCGATTCTTGTTCACATGTCTATTTAAAATAAAAGAATTTGCTTTTAAAACTAGATTTTAACTTATAGATCTATAAGCCTTTTGAGAAAATTCGTTTGCAAAACTAAGAGTGTGCCAGTGGTCATATCCTTTATGCCCAATTAAGGACTCTAGGTGGCTATTTAAGTACTTGACTTGGGGGCTTGCATCATATTTTATTTTTACTTGTTGCCCATGCAAAGAAGGTAATTGTATGGGTGCCATTCGATTGAATGGTAATGTATGGTTCAAAATGCCTCTACGCCTCGGTAAGTGGGAGTTGTGAGAGCATGGTTGTCCAACCGGCAATCTAGGGAAGTGCTAGTGTGATCTGGAAGTACTTACATGTCAAAACCATGTATTTACCAAGGTGTTTAATTGTGGGTTGTGCCGTCTGTTGAGACGATGCCGTCATGAAGACGAGGATCGGGTAGTTGTACTACATGTGCGTGTATTTGGGAATGCACGTATGTGTGAGTGCTTAATCTTTATATTTCAGCAATGCATTATATTCATACTTTGTTGGGATGGGCTGAAGTGGATTTTGTGCAGGTACATAACAGCGTTTCATGTAGAACATTTAGTATACGCTATGAGAGAACGTTGTATGCCACCGTATATCCGCTAGAATTATTTTTGCTAAGTTTGTGAGAACGTAAGATACGTGCATACATCATGTTTGTTCATCTCATATCATTACATTCATTCTCCCCTTATAAATTGCTTCTCTCTTTAAATAAAATCTGATAATTAATTAAATTATCTCACATTGGGGTAAACTTCCAACGGATGGCTCACATAAAGCAGACCGCTTACAAGTCCACTCCAGGCAGAGTTGCACTCAAGGAATCCGTGCAAGAGCAAGATTTCAGAGAAATTTATAAGCCTACCCAGATATGGAGGGTGCTCAGTTCAGTGGGATACCCGAAGGAAAAGAGTCTCATTACCACTAGAGTAAAAAGGAGCCTTGTAAGGGTGCGATGGTCTATGTGAAGGCTATCCTTGCACCTAGAAGGGATGACTCACAATAGAATGGATAGTCCTTTGGGTCCATGGGCACTACTCACGAGGAGGCCGCCAGCAGGGCAACTTTCTTGGTGATGCGTGACCTCATGGACAGGTTTCCAGAGAAGCTTGCCACTGATCTCACTAGAGTGTTTTCTGGGGGTGATCCCTATACTACGGCATAGGGTCAGCCAAGGAAATGTCTCTAGAGGGAGGCAGTGATGGGCATTAGCACAGTGACAGCACAGCTATGAGTGTCATGTCCACTATGATGAAGACCTACGCTGGAGTAAAGTGCAGCCTTGGGAATATGGTTACCTCAGTTGGCCATGCTCTTGGTGGGAAGCATCAGGCATAGTGTCATCACGGCACTGAGATTGAAAGTCTGCTAGCAGAGTTGGCTCAGATGGCTCTAGACAGGGATCAGACAACTCAGAGAAATGAGAATGCGGTCCGGAAGATCATCGAGTCACGTGGTCAGATTTAGACGTCTGACTACTACTCGTAGAAACTACGAGCGCATGATTCGCCCATGTGCTAGATCGGAGGAATAAAGCCTAGCATGTGGAGGATATTCTGAGGGCTCGACTGATAGACCTAGAGTAGCAACTTGCACACCTGAAGGGCTACAACGACAACTTGCATGAGGCTCTCCATTAACTTCACAACAAAATTCAACCTTTTCATCATCCTGACACACATTAGATGGAGCCTGGTGTCACGATGGCAGCTGGAGGCAACATGAAGGTAGAAGATGACTCTGAGAAGGGCCCTGAGGTGGAGAACCCTGAATATAATAGTGAAGGTAGTGACATCTACACCCTTGTTGACCTTGGTCTTATGTTGCTGCCCAATTTAGACCCAACTTCGGTTAACCTTGTATTCGATCACAACAATTTTAGGCCCATGACTTATTCATGTTTGTCTGGTGCCATGCCTTGATTCTCTAATCTTTTCCCTTGTTGTCTCTTCCAACCTTGTGATCGTCACTGTTGCTTCCTTTTGTCCTACATGGTGCCTATCGATGCAAGATCTATCTATGTCATGTGAGGTATCACGTTAAATGTATAATCTATAAGGGTGTCTTGATTTCTAACCGACGGTGCCGCGACGAAACCGAGGGCCTCCTGTGGGTGCACACACACGGTTGTGCTGCTCGGCACGCGCTGGTATCGTGGTTGTAATCAGGATCCATTATAGAAGCTACATCAATGTGTTATCTTCCCATGATCCTTACCTTGGTTATCTTCCTTTTCCTATCAGAAGATTTCCATAGAACCATTTGCAATCGAGTTCCCTGCTGTAGTTGCAAGAAAGACGACCTCTGGAAGAATAGGTCCTTGACATAAATCTCAACAGACTACAAGAGATGGTAGATAAAGGACTCTGTTGATCATTCTGTAGAGTAGTGCTACTCTCGTGGGGCACGATGGTCACATCATCGTACGACCTTTTCATCTAGTTTGAAGGTAATGAAGTTTTCTAAGAACATGAGGCTTACGCAAGGTACCAAGATCATGACTAAAGAATCTACACGCCTTCAACCACATTTTCTCACTATGCTCATGTGTATGTCAACACTGATGCTAAGAAGATCACTAGCTTCAGGAGAGGTCTCAATCCAAAGCTGCTAAAGTCTCTGAGCGCCAATAATCAAGCTACATTCAATGACTTTATCGGCGACTGCTTGACCCAAGAGAATAACCGCAACACCTTTACTACATCTAAGATTCATAAGAGGGCTTCTGAGTCCGGATCTTCTTAGGCAAGAGCTCCCAGGCCAAACCATTCTCAGTATCGACCACTAGTTCCTGGTGCAAGATTCAAGCCGCCTCAAAGGAGGAATTGGAATTAGCCGCAGCAATAGAAGAACCAAAAAGCTTTCAAGGTTACAGTGCCGCAAGCCAAAGCAGGACAAGGAAGTGCTACTACATCAAATCCTCAAGCCCAAGGATGTGGTATAATTATGACCAGATGGGATACGTTGTCCAGTATTGCCCGTATTCCTAGAAGAAGCAGAACAGACACTGAGTCTTTATGCATCATACCACTATGACTGAGATCCCTGGAGGAGAAACCATGACTGCTGATATGTGTTCTATCAACCGCACATCCAACCATTGTTTTGTTGAATTTTGGACCCTCTCATTCTTTTATAAGTCAGGCATATGCACGAAGGCATGAGATAAGATCATGGATTTAGAGTATGGTTATCGTATCAGCACCGTTGGTGCGGGTATCTTAACTAATCAGATGGTTAAGCGTGCCTCTCTGGTATTGGAGATAAGGGCTTAAAGTTAGTTGATAGTTAAGTCAAGTTTGTCTTAGATGTTATCCTTGGTATGAATTGGATGAAGGATCATCAAGTTGTGATTAATACCGGAAATAGAACTGTACCTGGACAAACTCCGATGGTTCTGGCACTTTCCAAGTGCGCCTACCGCCGAGTGAAGATCTGACCAAGCAGACGTACTCAATTCAAGCTTTTCTACCCATGACACCTCAGTTATTATGGGTTTTCTGATGTTTTGCCTGAAGAGTTACCTGGGTTGCCGCCTGATAGGGAGATTGAGTTTGCAATCGACCTATTGTCCCGGACGATACCTATATTCAATAGATCATACCGTATGCCTCCCAATGAGTTAGCGAGTTGAAGAAGCGCTTGTTTGAGCTTTCCAAGTTGGAATTCCTTAACCAAGCGCTTCGAGTGGGGTTGTCCTGCACTTTTTTGTAAAGAAGAAAGATCAATCTTTAGATCGTGTGCGGACCGCTCAACGCAGTAACAGTCAAGCCCAAGTACCCTCTGCCACGAATGGATATTTTGTTTGATCAGTTGTCTAAGGCAAAGGTGTTTTCCAAGATTGACTTGAGATCAGGGTATCATCAGATCAAGATTCGTCCACCAGATATGCATAAGACTGCTTTCGTCACTAGATAAGGGTTGTACGAGTATTTTGTTATGTCTTTTGGCTTAACAAATGCTCCTGCATTATGAATTCAGCCTTTATGCCCGAATTGGATAAGTTCGTGATTGTATCCTTGGATGACATTTTGATCTACTCTGCAAATGGAGAAGAACATACCCGACACCTGAGAGTTATGCTTACCAGGTTAAGAGAACATAAGTTGTATGCCAAGTTTAGTAAATGCGAGTTTTGGTTAAAAGAAGTTGCTTTCCTTGGCCATATCATTTCTGAAAATGGTATATCAGTCAACCCGTCAAAGGTACAGGAAGTTATGGATTGGCTGCCGCCTACGTCTGTGCATGAAGTTTGGAGTTTTCTTGGAATGGCAGGGTATTATCGCCATTTCATTCCAGATTTCTCTAAGATTTGCCAAGCCAATGACGAGTCTGCTACAAAAAGAGCACAAGTTTGTCTGGACAGAGGCATGTGAGATAGCCTTTCGCACCTTGCGAGAGTTGCTAACCACTGCTCCCGTCTTGGCACAGCCAGATATCGAGAAGCCGTTTGATGTGTACGGTGATGCATCCAAGACTGGTTTAGGTTGTGTGCTGATGCAAGAAGGCCGAGTAATTGCTTATGCTTCACGTCAGTTGAGGAAGCATAAAATCAATTATCCCACGCATGATTTAGAGTTAGCTGCAGTTGTGCATGCCTTAAAGGTGTGGGGGCATTATCTGCTGGAAAATGTGTGCCATATTCACACTGATCACAAGAGTCTCAAGTATATCTTTACTCAGCTTAAACTCAATATGAAATAGTGAAGATGGTTAGATTTGATCAAGGACTATGACTTGCAAGTGCACTATCATCCTGGCAAAGCGAACGTTGTTGCAAACGCTTTGAGTTGTAAGTCACATCACCATGCTGTAGAGCCACTGTTCAAAGAAGGGTTCAATATGATGCATCCTACAGTCATGCGCAGTATCCAAGTTCAGTGTTCTCTAGGTCACCAGAGCATTGAAGGCCAAAACGTTGATCTAGGTATCTATCACCTCAAAGAAAAGATGAAGAAGGAATCAATTCCGCATTTCAGACTGGATGACAATGGTGTACTTGGTTCAACACTCATCTTGTCGTGCCGAAGGATCGAGAACTCAAGAATAAGATAATGGATGAGGCTCACCTTTCCAAGCTATCCATTCACCCTAGAAGCAACCAGATGTATCCTGATCTGAGACCTCGGTATTGGTGGACCAAGATGAAGAAAGAGATAGCAGTGTATATGGCTCGATGTGATACTTGTTGTCGTGTCAAGGCCATTCACATAAAGCCAACAGGTTTACTGAAACCTCTACCAGTTCCTGCTTGGAAATGGGATGATATCAGTATGGATTTCATCACAGGTTTGCTGACTACCCAGAAAGGAAATAATTTAATCTGGGTGATCGTTGATCGACTAACCAAGTCAGCTCACCTTCTACCTGTCAAGACAACCTACAGACCACCTTAATATGCTGGCCTTTACATTGAAGAGATTGTTCATTTACATGGGGTACTCGAGACCATCGTATCTGATAGGAGATCACAATTCACTACTCACCTTTGGACCCATTTGTATGAAGGAATGGGAACTAAACTGTTGCATAGCACCGCTTATCATCCTCAGACTTCAGGTCAGACTGAAAGGCTTAATCAAGTTCTTGAAGATGTGTTGAGAGCCTGTGTGTTATCTGCAAAAGGATCTTGGGAGTCTTGGCTACCTTTAGCCGAGTTCTCCTATAACAACAGTTATCAAGAAAGTATCAAAATGGCACTATTTAAAGCTTATATGGAAGAAGGTGTAGAACTCCATTAAATTGGGTCGAAGCGGGAGAAAGGAGATACTACGGTATTAACTTTATTCCCGAAGCTGAAGAGAAAGTTTGAACCATCCAAGAACATATGAAGGCTACACAGTCCCGACAAAAGAGTTATGTGACAATAGAAGAAGACCTTTGATGTTTGAAGTAGGTAGCTATGTCTATCTGAGAGTTTCTCCGATGAAAGGGTTAGAAGAAAGTTTGCACCAAGATAGGTGGGTTCATACAAGATTCCCGAGAAGAGAGATGAAGTTGCTTCCAAGTTGCAGTTACCTAAGTTTAGGAGTTCTATCTTTCCGATCTTTCACGTCTCTCAGCTGAAGAAGTGTTGCATGTACCAGAGAAAGAGTTGTTGAACAAGAACTAAAGTTAGAGCCTAAATTAGTTTGTAAAGAACAACCAGTGAGAATCGTGGATAGTAAGGAAAGAGTTACTCGGAATCACTTAGTGCGTACTTACAAGGTTGTGTGGAGCTACCATGATGATCGAGATGCATCATGGGAAACTGAGGATTTTCTGAAGGAAGCATACCTCGAATTCTATAAAACCTGGTTAGTAAACCCAAATCTCGGGACGAGATTTCTTTAAGGGGGTAGGGCTGTAACACCTCAAGTGTTAAGCATGCATTAGGCACCTAATTAATTAACTTCTAATCATCATTAGCATGACATGATCATATTTAGCATAAGCATGAGCATCATTCCATGCAAACCCTAATTCCACATCCTCTATTCTATGTGTTTGCATTTGAATGTTAAATTGCTTGATCATGCTTGTTTAATTAGTGAATTAATTATCATGATAATTGCTTGATCAAGTTTGGATCCATGTGCCAACTTTTTGGAAAGTTTTAACAGAGTTTGGTTGCAAAAGATTTGACAAAATTTTGGAGCAAATTGAAAAGAGTTTAAATTCCCTTTTAAAAGCCCTCATTCAAAATGAAATTATAATTCAAAAATTATTTGGATTTTGGACTTGACCCCAAAATGAAAGTTGCTCAGTTTTTAATTCTCTACAACTTTTATTTTTTGGATCCATCCTTGAAAATGCTTTCAAAACTGCCAAAATGTTGCATTTTACTCGGTTTAAATTAATTCAAAAAAAAAAAAAAAAAAAAAAAAAAGAGCAAACCCAAAGCGGCAGGCCGTTTCCGGCCCAGCGGCCCGGCCCAGCTCGCTCCAGCGCCGTCTTGCCCTGCCAGCGTCGCCCGTGTAAGCCGCGCCGGCCCGTGCGTGGCGGCCGCGGCGGGCTACTGCGCCCGCGTAGCCGCCATGCTCCGTGACGGGCCCCGCCACGACCCGACGCGCCCATCACACCCGCGCCTACGCCTCACGCACCACTCCACTTGCCTCACTCCACTCTCACTGCCCTCGCTCACTCTCCCGCACGCCTTGGCGGCGGTAAAGCACCGCGGCGCCATTGCGCCGCCCGTGCGTCTCGCCGCCGTTCCATAGTCGCGCCACGCCCGTGCTCATCCGGTGAGCGCGCCAGCCTCGCGCGCGGCGCTTCGTCGCCCGTAGCCCCATCCGCTGTCTTCATCGAGGGTGAGGCTCAATGGAAGCACGTCTTCCTCGGCGCCGGCTCGGCCGGCGGCTCGCCAGCGGCGGCTTCGCTGCCAGCGGCAACCCTCCACCCCGCCTACGCTTCGCTTCGCCACGTGCGCATAGGAAACCCTGGCGTTTCGCTAGCTAACCACCGGCTCAATCGAGCCGATTAGGTGCTCTTTTGCCCGGCCGCCTCGCCGTCGTTCGCCCCAGCGCCGCCCAGCGGCGTTTTATACTGCGCCGCCCGAGGTCTCTGGCGCCCGTTGATCTCGGCCGCCAAGCCTGCGGCCGGCCCCGCTCGCTTCGCCGCGAGCTTCCTTGCGCTTCACTTTGTCCTCGTCGTTGCCGGAGTTGGCCGGCCCGGCCGCCTGCGGTGCCGCTCCCGCGCCGCCGCTTCGCCCGTCACTTGCTTTTCCGGCCACCCGCTGCCTCGTGACTGGCGCGCTCGGCCTTGACGGCTTCGCCGAGTTGAGCTTCGCCCGACACCTCAGCCGCCCTTAGGAGTCGTCGCCGTCGGCGGATCGCCCGGCCCGCCTCCTCCTCCTTCGGCGGCAGGTGGGCCCCTGGGCCGCCCAGGTCCCACGCTTCAGTGACTGCTGGTGCACTGGACGGGTGCACCTAAGCGCCGAGTTCCATTTGTTTTTGAAAAAAAATAATTTCGAAAATGCTTTTAAATGCATTTTTATTCATAACAGCACATTTGAGATCCAAATTTGATGAAAATTATTGTGCTAGGTTTCTTGTGAGTAGATCTATCATGTAAAAATATAAAAAATGCAATTTTTTGTGATTTTTCCCTGTGTAGTTTTATTTAATTGCTAAAAAGGCTGAAATCGGTTTAATTCCTAGTAAAATTGCATATAGCTCAGAAAAATGTGATTCTTGCTTTGTTAGATTTGTTATGTGATATAGTCTCTGAGAAAAATGAATGTCATACAGTTTCTATGTAAAATTATTGAGATGTGATTTAATTGCATTTTTAGGCTATTTCTTGTTTAATTGATAGTAAATAAATTATGAGGAATTATGGCTTGATAATTTTGGTGGCTATTGTTGGACTAAGAAGCAGCCATAAAAATTATGAAATCTATTGTTTAACACTTTTCATTGTACAAAGTAATTAAATGTGCATTTCTGTCCTGTTGCTTGTTATTTTTTGTGTAGGCCATGATATGCTATGAAATGCGATGAAAATTTTATTATGGCTCTATTTTAGTATGATGAAGCTACTGTAAATTTTGTAGAATTTTCTGGATAGTTTAGATATAAGTCACAGTTCAAGTGTTAGTTTTCACATGAAATGATAAGGCTTTGAATTAATTGTTTTAAAGAGTTTATTATTGCTTTTGAGTACTTTCATATATGTGTGGCTTGCTAGTCATATGTATGTAGTGCCATGACTGATTTGAAATATGTGATGTAAGAATAGTAATGTTTCTCTTTATGCATGTGTTGTGTGTATGCATCCACATACCCACCAAACCACCCTTCCTTGTGCTCTTCTTAAGTAGTTAGAGAAGAGATATGCACATACTCAGTAAGTGAAGTAGATTGTTAGTGGAGAGGAGATATGCACCTACTCTGTCAAATAAAATGTTAATTACATTCATTCATGAGCATCATATGTTGTGCATTCATTATCCTTAAACACGTGCATCGCATCATACAGACTCGCAGGAGGAATTCTCGTATTGGTGCCCGGAGTCAAGAAGGAGATCCAAGCGTGCCCGATCTTAAGCCCTACGCTTTGGAGAAAGGCAAGCCCCGGAGCATTTTCCTTACCTATGCTTTCTAACAGTCTAATTATGCTTTATGATTGTTGCATTAAGTATAGGAGTTGTGTGACACCGTTGATGCATTATATCCTTGCTTTACCATTGAATTATCCTACCTTGATACACCCTGCTAGTCTAGGGCGAGTAAATTGCTTAGCTTGCTTAGACGGTAGAAGTCGGGTGATTTCCTGTCATCCGCGAGATAGGTGGTTACCTATGATTGATGGAAAAGCTTATGTTGATATCATCTGGTTAATGGCTATGGTTGATAATTGGAGACCGGACGGAGTCTTGTGGGGTTGTTGGACCATAGTGATTCCGTCTGTGTCGATTAAGGACCGTACCGTTGTTGTACCGCAAGTCATGTTGAACGCATGCCTCATGTTTAGCTGGCCGGATAAGTCGTTCCGACCGCGAAGCCCAACACTATCCGGGCCGGTTCTCGACCGTTCGCACCGTATTGGAGATGGATGGGGACCACGGGGCGCCAAGAGTAAGTCCGAGGTCCAAAGATGGTCGGCTAAAGCGCCGGGGCGGTCCCCGGTACGGTGGTTCCATGCGAGTCCGCGTGCTTGTCTTCTGGATACGTGCCATGGTGACCTGTAGCTCACTTTAGCGGGTGAGTGTGGTTTGCATGAGGAATACCCCCGAGCTCGGTAGTAATCGATTCGAATCGCCATCGTTCCTGGACAGTGAACACTTGACTTGAGCTGCACCATCGTAGTAATGATTATGGAATGTGGTTAATGATGATGATGGGTTAAGCTGATATATATGATTATGGATACTACTTGCTTGCTTAATCATGACTAATATACTACAATGATGAATAGTATCGCTGCTTACCTAGCTTAAATAGGAATAATTAAGTTAAAATTTGTTACTTAAAATGCTACTACTTGCTTTTATGCAAAATGAGTCGAGCTACCTCCCGATAAAGCCTATCATCCCTCCTTGGAGTCTTTTACTTTTGAGTCGGGCGGGTAAGTCTAGGCGAGTACCTTCTAGTACTCGGGGTTTTTTCCCGCTTGTTGTTTGTGCAGACGGGCATACCTACCACGGGTATTGCGAGACTGTCTTTTCCCAAAGGACTAGAAGGCCTTGGGCAAGGTTACTCTTAATATTCTCTCCCAAACCGCTTTTGATGGAAAGACTCGGACTGGCAATTTGTAATAATCTTTAAATGTGTGAGTTGGGTTGAGTTTTCAAAACTATCTTGTTTCCGATATTTGGGATTTGAAGAACTTGGTTTGTAATAACTTTATTTCCGCACTCGATGTTGTTTAACTATTTGCGAAAATGTTGTAACATGCGAATGGTGACGCTAAACTTGTACGATCTTGGTTGATGATGTTTGGTTTGAAATCCTTCGAGATTTCCGGACTACCGGGTTTATAAAGGCTTAAGTGTGACAATTGCTTGCTTAGCGAGTGATTTTTTTTTACTTATGCTTTTATAAATTGGTCGGTTACATTCTGAACACCCCGCCGAGTTGGTTTTGGGTTCGATGCTCAAAGTATTGTTTCATTGGTTACAATCTCGTTAATTGATAACAAGGCGATCGAGCATATGAACTATCATGTCACATTTATGTTTAGATCGAGAGGAGAAAGAAGATATAAGCTGCCTAAAAGTTTACAACCGGATGAAACACAAAACGAACCATGCATTAATTAATAATAGTGTATAACAGATAGAGATTTGAATATATCGTGCATATAATAAGTAGAATACTAGATTAGTTGTAGGCAAGATAGTAACTCTCTCTCCGTCCTAAAAATATTATTTATCCTAGGTCAACCCACCTGAGGTTTTATAGGGAAACATGTAACTTCTACCGCATCGAAAAGGTAATAAGCTATAAATATACATTCCATAGTGTTTCTAATGAAGCTTATATGATGTCAAAATATTATTTAAAATACACTACATTTCAAAAGGAGTGAGTACATACTAAATTATTAGCCATATATGCTCTAATCATGCCCATATCATCGATCAAGTACCAGTTGCATGCAAATATGCGATAATGCAAGAGGGCAAATAAAGTAGTAGCTAATCCCATCCATTCCATCAAAAAAGACAGACCGCTTTAGTTTGTTCGATCGTACGTGCTCCATGTGCTCCTGATTTAACGACACAAAAACAAAATGATCTCCGATCATTTCATTTTTGCCCAGCAGTCTGTCCCTATCGTCACCAGCGCTACTACAGCGCGACCTTGTCGCTCATAGAGATGATTGAAAGGTCGTATCCTGTTCCTAAACAGGAGTACTAACGGCATCATTAGCATACGACTAGCTCAATGCAGCAACTGTGTGTCTGCGAATCGTTGCTTGACTTGATCCCTAGACACGGCCGGATGGACGACGCGACATGCATGGCATAGTGATGGACGTGCACGGAAGGAACGGTGGTTTCATTTCGTTTTTCTTTCGAACGTTCACACTCATATATATAGTTTCATACATACTCACTCTTATAATAAATACGCGTGCACATACGTCCTACTCCTATAATAACAACAAATAGGGCCGGTAAATTTTAAAATTGACGAAGTAGGTACATGCACGTCATTCTCGATAGACACATTGCCTCCCGGTGAAAATGATAATGCAAACATATTCATGCCAAATCGAGGAATGGTGTTTTCTCACTAGCTCTGGCTCAACAAGTGGAGCTTACCATTTAAGTGGGACTAACCATCTGAGCTATGCTCAATTTATAAGGAGCCAGGTCAACAAGTTTAGTTCATTTCTTGCACTAAGAGGTGAGTTCTACCGGTGTATCTAATGTCTACATATTATAGACACATCTTACTCTATTCATATGTGATAAGAAATTAAAGCCCCTCCTCTCCTCGCAAATCTGCCACTTGAGTATGTCAGTGTCACTGCTTGTTGTTTGCTCAGTGATGAGCTGGATTATACATATTGTTATTGAATAACCACGGATTGAGTTGAGTAATCGTGCTGAGGCCTATCATCACACGTGCACACATATATCGAGTCCTAGCATATAAACATGTAAAAAGATACAAACAAGCTAAAGACACACACACGCTGAAGAAAACGACAATGTTAAGGACGAAAAAAAAGGAGACAATACTGCATTCAGGTAGCAAGCAAAATGCAAGGACGACAATCATAAAGACGGGACGTGAAGCGGCGTGACCTTGTCGCAGGACACTGGTCATGCATAGTAGGAGTATACTACACCAATTGAATTGAATTCAGCTATGGGTATGATGGTCGCTAGCTTGTCGTCTCTCTGTATGCATGCTGGCCTGGTCTGTCGTCGTTTGCATGCATTACTACATATACATCCAATTCAGGCAAAACATTGCATTTGAAAGAGAAAAGAAAAACGGCGACGAGCCCGATCGAATGAAATTGATTTATTATTTGATGGAGGTTGAACAAGAATGCATGCATTATTGCAGCCAATGTGCACCACGCTGTCAACTAGCATCTTCTATCTTATCGGGGGAAAAAAAAAAAAACTAGCATCTTCTAGCTTGGATGGGATGGGATATGCATGCATGCATGGTGTACTATACGTCTCATGCATATAGGATGGATGGCACGTACAATAGCAGTAGCTAGGCACGTACGTACTGTACTATTTTGCATGCAGCTAGATGGCTAGCGCCGGCCTGTAGCTTGGTGTACTACGGCACTGGGTGTTTAGGTACTACTACGTCGCCGTTGTTTCAAAAAAAAAAAAAAAAAAATTACTACAGTACGTCTTGTCCGGATCGGAGTCCGGCCGGAGAGGAGAGAATCTGTCAGCAGTTCGTGCGTGAGTACATACATGATCGATGATGACAAGAATTCTGTAAGAGCGAGGGCCGATCGATGGAGATTGGAGATAGGAGTACAGTAGATGCTACTCCTACTCCTACTACTAACTGCAGTGCAAGCAGCGGCTAGCTAGCTACAGTAGGTTGCTGCAGGTGCAGGGACAGGCAGGCAACTCGGCTGCAAAGCAACGACTAGTGGCCGGCCAAGACGTACTGTACGCACGTCTAGAGTATATATGCACGGATGCACCTGCATAAAGCAGAAAAACATCTCATCTGCTACCTAGGTGTCGAGTTCCCATACGCCCGGCTTCTTGTCCCCGTTGCAATACATGGATATGTCTTTTAACTCGTCAATATTTTATTTTGCCTTTGTGTGCTATTACTTCCATTCCACTACGACTTTAAGTGACATTTTGATACCAACCGTAGTCGAGCACACCAATCGATAGTGGAAGGTCAGCCGTGAGCGACACCTAAACTATATGCATATGGGTATTCGATCGAGGAAAAGCCAAAATGATCAATAGAACGAAGAGAGAGTGGTGCAGTATAATATATGGTCGTCTCCAAAGCGCATACTGATGTCCCTCTATTAATTCTAAATTGTAAGTCATTCTAATAATCCTGTAGAGTCAAATACATTTCAAGTTTAACTATCTTTGCATGCATGCTGACTAGCTATATGCAGCAATCAGCAGCATGCCTCATATATACGGCCGGAACGACGACGAGGACGATCCATCGTCCATGGACGACGTACATCGACCGGCCGACCCAATCGATCGATCATCAGCTGGCAGCAGTTGCCTTATTGGCCGGTTGCACAACACGTACGACTAGCAGCTAGCTAGTACTGACACTGTTGCATGCATAGTCTGTTACTTGTACGTGATGATACTATGGTACTTGTGCACTTTGGACGACCCACAATTCAACCTCGATCGCTCGCCCCACGCACTCATGCATCATGCCCAACAATGCCGGCACCCATCAATATGTTTTCGAGCACGTACATACACACACACCTGTCGACCTGTGGGTGCATGCACGCGCTCTAGTACGTACGTATGTACGGTTGTATCTATATTTAAAGCTATTTCTCACTACAGTTAAATTATATCTCAATATACAAGCGATCCTTGTCATTTTTCACTACTATTCACATCATCTCCTAAAGGTAGCTATGTCATCCTCAATTCTAAATCATATTGTATCTAGTAACTAGATACTTGTATTCCATCGCAATTAATACTTTTCATGTCTGTTGGAGTGCATTTTGCCTCAAGCAACATTAGCCAGCACTACTACATGAGGCTTAATGGAGGGTGGTAGAAATGATTGATGGTTACCCGTCTCCAATCAAAGGCCATTGTGAATGGTTGACTACTGAGGCGGTTGTCTTGCCCGTCTTAGTTAATAGATTAATGGAGGCAGGTGCCTTATGATGACAACTCCTTCAGTTGATGGATATTAACATAGGTGGTCACATTAATACACCTGATTCTGTTAGCCAAGGTGGTCGGCTGGTCGCTCGACCAGCACCCCTGCCCTGATTAAAATGGAGGTGGTCGCCCAACCCATCCGCCTCGGTGAATTAAACTACACGGCCTCGCAAAATCAATTTTGTACTAGTGCAGCCTTGTCATCATACTTTGCGCCTCAAGCTCTCATAAAAAACTATATATCGTGATTTCAGCTTGCTACTTATCAGGTCTCCAATAGCTTAGGCGCTCAAGGACACAAGAGAGACACGATGGTTTATCCTAGTTCAAGCTATCAAGACTACATCCTGTTACACGTGTTCAGAAGCACCAAAATCTAGGGGAGGGGGTTAAATGAGTTCGGTAGGGGATCGCTCGGTGATATCTTATGGCTTGTTAGCGGTGAGGTTTCTTCCTCCGTGAGTAAGGAGATCTCCCCTCCCACTTACTGGGTTGGGAAGGGTGGAACACTCTATTGTTCCTCTCGTTTGCTTTGGGCATAAAGCAGGCCTCTACTCTTTGCTTTGGGCACTCTAGGTTTCCCTCTAGTCTCTCCCTCTTTGGGAGCCGACCCTCGCCTTATATACTAAGGACGGTCAAGTAACAGTTTATGGATTTGGTCTATGGTCTTCATGCGTCGGGCAAAGGAGGTCACTGCCACAGTGTGGATAGACCTTGGCGTTGTTGGGGACTTGGGGCAGCTATGGGCGTCATTTGTCGTCCTTGTGACCCTTGACACTAAGTTGTCAAGGGCTATCCATCATGGTTTTTCCTCCACTAGGCGAGCCTTCTCGAGGCTTCCTTGGCCATGAAGGAGCCCTAGCTGAGGGGTTGTCGAGTGGGCTCTAGGACCCTACGTCCTCGAAGCTAGTGTGGCTGCATTGTGTAATCCTATGGATGAAAGTAGCCAACAGTGCCTCATGTCCATTGAATGGACCAGTGCTTTGTGGCTCGGTTGTCTGCCGTGGCCTCGTCTGCTAGTGGACTGTCCCTTTACCTGAGTGCTAGCTCGGGTGAGGCCTAAGCTTGATGAATCAAGCTTGGGTTGCCGTTGCTCGGCAACCGGGGCTCGAGAGAGCGTTCAACTCAGAGTAGTGGCCAAGGGCGTGCTCGAGCTCTTGCGTGATCCCAATGTAGAGGATGTGCATGATCGTACCCAGGAGGTGTGGGCCCTGAGGCCTCTGGGCGATTTTGAGAGATCGTTCGGTTGATCGTCTTTCCAGGTACTTGACATACGTCTACGTTCGACTCTCAATCCATCCACAGTTGCTTTAAATATATCCATGAATCTTCGACTATTGTTGTTTAAGGCTAGCGCACGCTCTCTCTCCCCCCTAACCGTCTAAACTCACCAATGCGAGCATCATGTACTCACAGACACACAAACATTTTTGTCTTTTACCTAGTACGTGCTCCACGAATGAAATCGATGCCCACCGGACTGGTTCCACATAGTGTGTGGGCCCCCTGATGGATTCCTAGTTTCCCACAACACATATGGTGAATGTTGAGGAATCGACAGAAAAAACAAACAACGGGTGGTTTATGCATCCATGCATGCATTTGCATGGGTCCCTTGCTCGTGGAGATCGAAGTCGTGGACACAGACAAACACACATGCATGATGACTACATATATGGTCTGCAGATATATGAAGCCAAATGTACATATGCATATCGTTGTCGATAACCAATGCTGGTGGGTGGTAGCTATATATAGCTACCACAAATAATTAATGATATGGCACCACCAATAATATCTAATATATCTGTGATTAGTTTCTCCTCTTGTTAATACAATTCTCCCTATCCACGCAAAAAAAAATACAATTCTCTCTATAATTGGGAGTGGACTTCCAGCCCAGGAGCTTGCTCCATGTCACCCTAATTTCTTTTGTCCGTCAGATCTTTCATCGGATGGCCACAGTTGCTTGGAGCAGATTTTTCTAGGAGCAGTTTCTTAGGTTTTGTTTTGGTTATCCAGCTTCTCTATGGCTTCTCGTTGAGAACCTCTGGGCCAACACCCACTATCCATTCCCATGGTCAAGTAGGATGGCCCTAATTTTCTTATTCATCTGTTTCTTCACCGCCACGCCTAAGACTTCCTCCCCATGTACCTCCATGGCTGACCTTGGCACCTCCTTGATTGGCGCCACTGCCTTCTCACCTTAGGTTGACCCCTTCCCCACCTAATGTTGCCTCCTCCATATTCAGCGGCATTGCCCCTCATCACTCCCATCTGATCCGGCTCCTCCCCGCCCAATCACGTCTCCCTCTCCATTCAACGGGATTCTACTCCGGCCGGCTGCTGTACCTGGGCCGATTAGACCCCCAGCCCCTTCTGTTCACTCCTCTCCTCCTAATATGCCGTCGGCTGCCACGTAGGTAGACGTGGCCAGTTTGCTCTTATTGGCTGAGTTGCAGTTACCTCAGGAGTGCGCGGGCCTGGCGTACGTAACTCATCACTGGCTTGGCCCTTGCTGCCAGCAGGTGAGAAGAAATTATTTAGAGGATAACTTAGGAGTTACAACTGATAGAAATAGTAGGAAGGGGTACATGCATTGCATGCTGCAGGTGATGATGTTGGATGGATGTCTCTAGTAGCTAGTGGCTGGTGACTCGGACGATCGATGCGTCGGTCTGCGACTTGCTTTAATTTGCTTGTGTCTAGCTGGCTGGGGCTAATTGGGACAGGCGATCGATCGAGTAGCTAGCTAGCTCGCCGACGACGACGACAAGGAGGGAACGGTGGTGGTGGTGGTGGTGGCCGGGATCATCTCCTCGGAGGGCCGGTGGAGGATACGACGCGCCGCGCGTGTGCTTGCATTGCATTGCATACATGCATGGGGATCGGTCCTAGCTGATTTGTTTGTCGTGTCCCTCGCTCCATCGTCGGCACGCACGCAGCCATGTCGATGCATGTCGCGTTCCGTTCCGCCCCCGCGCGCTCAACTAGTCGATCGAGTCCCGTCGTCGTCGTGTGCATTGCATTGCACACTTTGGTTAGTTGCATTACATTATTGGACGTGTGTGTGTTGTGTACACGACAGACAGACCGACAGACAGACGAACAGACATGTATGGCGGCGTCGTCCCATTGTTACATACATACATACTCCTACGTACGTACGTTGCCATCGCCAGAAAAAGGCCAGGCCACGGCAAGGTCGACCAGCCGGCCGGTTGCCCCATGCGTCTCTGCCCCGGCCAGCTGCACGCGGATGCATATATATATATGGCAATGGCCAATGGGCATGCATGGCGACACACACTACTCCACGATACATGCCTGCCCCTCATGCACCAGCTAGCAGCTCTACCTCGCTCAGGCCGTCGTCGTCGTCGTATTCGATCGATCGGTGCCGAGATCCTCCGGCCGGCCAGGCAATCTATATATCGGCGTCAGCTGCAGGCTCCGCATGTCCGATTCCGACCCGGCCATTTTGCATGCTTTTGCCCGCAACTTGTTGTACAGCTGAGCTACAATACAGGTCGGGACGACGGCGACGGGCATGAGACGACAGAGAGGCTCACTCACGGCCGGAGGCAGCTACAAGATTACGCGCTCTGCACCATGTCCGTGTGTCGGCCTGCCGGGTGTCCCACTCAAACCCAAGAATATATATATATGTATCATCATAGTTTCTCCTATATTACATTTCAGGTACATGGATTTTAAGATAACCCTTTTGTACAAACCAACTCCTACAAGTAAATTATTATTTGTGTGATTTTTTATTTATCTTTTTTTTTATCATAATATGTTTGTCATTGTCTGTTATAAATAGTTATTTATCTTTGTGCCAACATAGATCAGATTTTATTGGGTTCATGGTTTTGCTTAATGTGTTTTCTTATTCTCGCATCTGAAAATCATATATCAGATATAACAACATAAATTGCAACAAACTGAAGTGTAATTTTAGTAAAAATATATACAATAACGATTGCCTGAAAACAAGCTAAATTCAAGTCCCATGTGTATACACGGACTCAAGTCGTCGTCATCGTCGCCACTTCCACGCACATGGGCAGCATAGGCATTGGGTTCCCTTCCTCTCCCCTCTCCCTCTCCCTCTCCCTCCTGCCATAAGCTTGCTTAGCAATGTGGCCCCCTGCATACCCTGTACTCTGTACTATATATCTTTTAGCACCTAGCTACCTCTCACCATCGTGCGCCTTTATTTGACCTCTTCAAACCAACAACTTATATATAGTAAACTAAAGATCCATAATAAAATTAATAAACAGAAACAAGACCGCAAGCAGGAATAATATTTTCCAAATTAATAAACAAACATTGGGAATATAAATCGTGAAAACTTTTAAGTTGTTGAGTTTAAAAATATAAAAACTATATGAATAGATTTGTCTTGGAAACTGAAAAAGTATAAATATGTCATTTTATGATGAGTATTTTGCTATTTCCTATACGGGCATGCTATGGCATGCGTAGTCACGGATCGGAAGCCTGTTTCATTCTCTGATGATGAAAGCTAGATATTATCCGACAAAATTATATAGGTGATTGAAACTGACGCAATCTTCAATGTATATATAACTTTCTTCATTGCGCTTGCGCCCGGTTGGGCAATGCGCCGGGATCGGTACTTGTGTAAACAGTCGGATGGACGACAGTGCAGTTTGTTGCAGCAGTCTCCAGTCGGAGCGCTAGCCGTGAGGCAGCAAATTAATCTTGCAAATTAATGACAGTATTACATCGTTGACGTCAATTAAAGTCACACACCAATAAGAACTACTCCCTCCATATTCATATTAGTCACACACCCAAAAATATAGAAAAATTAAAAATAAAATTACTTTTAGTATGGAATCTATACATATAAGTTTCACCTTTTCAAACTAAATATTTTAAAAGCCCAATGTTTGCCCAAATCTTGTCTTAACAAATTTTAGTAGTATGGATGTGTGCAGTGCACGGATCAAGTTCATGGACCTAATTGACATCTCTTGACAACTTTAAAAACTAATCATGCATTTAACTCTAATGATTACTTTATGAAAACTGCCTAATTAACCCTAATATACCTTCTCCCTAGAGTTATAATTATATTAGAAGATGATGTTTTAATTTGCATTGGGAAACAAAGAAGAATTAATTAAAGTTAATAACCTTGGTGTATCAAAAAGTATTTCATGACATGGAGGACCAAAGATATATCAAGAAGACATAGAGGGGTGTTTGCTTTCGAGAATCAACCTATTTTAGATGGATGATGCATATGATGAACCCATTTCTAAATTTTATTAGAAGAGTGGCCCTATTCAGTATTCACCATACTAATACTAATTATTAGTATATATGTGAATGTGAAAAATAAGGTGATGATGGATCAACCCTTTTTCCTTAAACTAAAAAAAAGCTAGAGAATGAGATGATGATGGGCTCCTTCATTCCACAAATCAAATACCCCCCGATGTGCCCCTCCCCTTAGTTTTTTCTTCCGTTCCTCGGCTAATAATAAGTTATAGAAACATATCCTAGGTGAGTCTGCACATATTTGGCTGTTAATTTGAGAATATTGATGGGAGTTTCGAGAATCTAGCTATTTTAGTGCATAATTATATGATGAACCCATTTCAGTTTTACAATGCATATCATTACGGGGACCATCTCGATCTGGATATGGACAATGGAAGGTATAATTATAGACGAAACACGATCGAGATACTGAAAAAAAGCTAGAGAATGAGATGATGATGGGCTCATGCATTCCATGCAAGGATGGGTCCCACCGTGCCCCTCCCCTTAGTTTTTTATTCCGTTATATAATAATAAGTTATATAAACATATCCTATATAGTATATATATATTTGGCTGTTCATTCGAGAATATTGATATATATATCTATATATGCATAATTAGTCCATATGGATACAATGTATATATTACTAGGACCATGGACTTATGGGTAAGGTATAATTATGCATGCTGTACGTTCATCATACTGTAACTGGTAGATTTATGGGACTCATGCATGCCGGCGGTATGGTCCCAAGATGATCCTGGATATATATATATATATACGTATACCTAACTTGGTCTATATAATCGTCCATATGGATACATATGTATATATGCTAGTTATGGACTTATGGGTAAGTGCGCTCTGCATGCTGTACGTTCATCAGTAACTGGTAGATTCCTGGGACAGCGGCCGGCGGTACGGTCTAAGATGATCCTGGATCGACCAGCTCAGGCAACCGAGAATAAATTAAATATAACTATATACTGTGTGTTGGATTTAATTTGAGAAGTAGCTTATTTTTATTAGATTAATCATAAATATCACAATAAAAACTATGTGCAATAATAAAGTAGTCCTATATATGATTTTGACTAAATGTTTAACTAAACTTAAATTTGAGAGTGAGGAAAGACCAGCCTGTTACTGCTTACTTATAGCTTGTACCTTGGTGAATTCTAGTTCTTGAGCTTGCATCAGAGACAACTCTGTTAATTAACTTTTCATTTAAGTAAGTTTTGTGTTTCTGTTTATCAGGATCACATCTCATTAGAGAGCTTTAATTCTTTAATGTGCTTGAGTTAAAGTAGTTATCATTAGTGTAAGCGTGGTGCTTAGACTTTCGGTTGCTCATGGATGCCCCTTACATTTTAGAACGCGTGGTAGGTTTGCGAAAGTGTTGTATAGTATACCTTATGTCTGTAACACTAGCAAAATGCAGTTACGACAGAAGAGTCATACTCTATTGTGTTTTTCCTTAGTAATGTTCTTAGGTAAACACTGGAATACAATCCTATCATAAAAGTTAAGAACCTTAGAAATGCTTTTTATACTCCTTTGTTGCTCCCATTGATTAAGTTACAACATTATTAATTTCACACGTTCCCCTATGGATATGATACTCTTAATACTCATTCGAAAGGCTACTATGATATTTGTGCACTTGCAGATCTTTATTGTGGCACACACCACACATGTGTCAATAACCCGCTGCCACCTTTGGCACCTCATTTGTTTGCCGCTAAGCCTGCTCTTGCTGCTCCCACCAGACCCAGTTCCGCCGACCCTCCACCTCAAGATCCACTTCACTCTAAAGGAGGGAGATAGTGAGGGAGAGGAACACATGATGTTATACCTCATTGAAATTGCGGTGGGATTCAATTCTTACAGCATCTCTGCCACCAATAGTCCTCCTCAACGTGAGCTCGAGGTCCATGAGAACTAGCTACCATAGGAAGAGGAAGTGTTGCTCTTACACCACAGATTGACATCAAACGTCTTCTAGCTACAGATTGATGTCTCTTGGCCACATATCAATGCTGGTAACCATATATGGATATGAAAGAGTTGTGTGAGATAGGGCAGCGACATTCAAGGAGTTACGCGTGCAGAGGCGAAGGCGCTATAGGAGTCTATGTGGGGAGGAGGGGAGGCATCGTTGGAGTAATTGGGGGAAACGAGGAACTAAGATAAGGGGTGTCGAATGGTGAGTCTACTATGTGCTTATTAGGGTTTTTTTTGCCATACCACTATTATAGCGGTTAGCCATTTTTATCGTCGCTCTAGGCTATCTATGAAAATTGTTGGGGATAGCACAACAAGTTTTAGTCTGCCTCTGTTAATCAAAGTTCATGTCTCCAAAACATCTTGTAGTAAGCGGGAAACTAGGAGCCCTCTATGTCACTGGGCCCATTACACTAGCATGGCACGACATTGACACACCTAAGATGTCATAGAGGCAAAAGTTGGGAACGACGTGCTAGCATGGTACAACACGACACGACTAGGGTACAACACGACATGACTAGGGTACAAGGCATAATTAGGTATTGCCCAATGGTGCTAGGGCCATGCTAATGTCATTTTGCCCATTTAGGGTTGTGAGCTGGTCCCTAAGTTTGTAGTTTCACTTCGGAAAACTCTCTCCATGCATGCTTGTTAGTGTGGCTATGATTTGTGCGAATAGGATGCCAAAGAGTTCCCATAGTGCATACTACTGGGTTTTGAGGACACATTTAGTCAAAGTTTTAGTAGTTCCTAAATGAATTAAAAAAGGCTCCCATCCCAAAACAAAATCCTAAACTACTTACGTGGCAAACTCCTAGCAGAATTTAACCATATATCGAATAATAGGGATCCGAGTTAGTTTTCACAAGTTCTTTTGCTAGAATAGTCAAGCTATATATATTTTAGGTCGATCTCTTTGAACTCTGGTTAGAACACGTTGTTAGAAGCACGTTGTCTATTTGTTTAACTCTTTTATTAATATAATGATACATAAATCTCTTGCGTATTCGAGAAAAAGGATTAGTAATCAAAAGTTAGATTTGTTTATGTATAGAGAATTATTGTCAATTTCAAGACTACGAAAATTTTGTGCTCTTGCAAAATTTTGTGTTGCTCAAATCCGAGACAGTCCACGTAAAGGCCCCCTGTATTTCAGTGTTGCCCAGGCCCACCAAATGTTAGGACTGTCACTAACTGTACCTAGTAATTTGGGGGCCTCTAAAGTTGACCAGGATATGAAAGGATACGTGTCACAAACATCATTGTGACATAGCTAGCCATGATCTTCTTTTAGTCTGTTTAGCTAAAAGAAACCCAAAAGCCAATATGTGATTATTCTCTGTAGTCTCTCATAGACGAAGTATATGAGACTAGAGGACGTGCTTGAGCGCGAGTGCGGTCAAAAAGAAAACGGTGGAGAGAATAAATTACATGAGTGCTTGCATGTACTCCGTACGTAGCCCACACGTGTAAAAGAGAATTTTTAGCTAGTTGTGGTCCTGCATTAGCTCGCACATACATATACAGGAAAAATCATGGAAAAGGAAGAAGAAAGGTCCTGAGAGAAAATGCTTCATGCATGATAAAATTCCCAGCTTTGGGACAGATGGAGAGAGGGGGATTCTTATAGCCAATTTTGTCGTACCCCAGGAAAAAAAAACAGCAGGAGGATGGGAAATTATATATAAAAGTAAGTATTGTCATGTAGCGGTCATAGAGTAATACGATAACTACTATACTAATTTACGATATTACTGTAAATCTCTCCCAAGTGGTTTAATTAGGCTATGTTGGCAAGATTTTACTTCACCAACTTCCTATGAACAGATCTATCGATGAAGTTGGAGCTAGTAAATCGTTTGGCAAAATAGATCCACATATAGAATCCCATGATAGATCCACTAGCTAGGATGATGTGAAGTTAAATAAAGCTACTATTTTTTGCTCTACTCTTCACATATCGTTTATGAGAGCATGATTTAAAAAATTCAGCTCAAATGAAGCCGTTTGATTTTACCTTGCTTGCTACAAAACGTCTCAAATTACCGTGTTTAGCATATGTTGGCATGACGACAGAGAGTCACGACACGGCCGGCGCATTGAGGCAGCGAATGAAAGGCATAGCAGAAGCAGACACGCACGGCAGAGACAATGGCAGGCAGGCATCTGGACTCTCGCGCAGGTCCTCATGGAACTCCTTGGAATTTGGCGTCTTGCTTGCTTTCCCACCTTGTGCGTCGTCTGCTTCCTTCCGTCCGTCGTCGCTTCCTTCCCATCGATCCCCTGCTAGGCGCTAGCTGCTCCAATCCATCCATATATCCATCCATCGTTTGTGCCATCTCTCTCCGGCCATGCTCGCTCCTCAGATCTCGAGGATAAAATTTCGGATAGCAGACGAAAACGATGGCAAAATGTTAGATGCTTGCTTTCTTCCGCTTTGGTTTCGTCGCTTCCCAACAGCGCCCATTCCCCTATCCCTTTCTTAATTTCCCTTGGCCATTTTATTCTACCGCTATTGGTGGCTGCATGTGTGTGCATGCTTAGTTGCTTACCCACCGGTCGTCATCGTCGTTTATGCGGTTGCACAAACTTGCGGTTGTGCAATGTATGTACACCGACCCTTTACATACTTTCGTCGACCAAACCTTCAGATCTTATTCCTCCTTCCTGTTGTCACTGCCTCTAGTGGCGTCCGGTTCTTTCTCTTTGTTTTCTTAGGTTGTGTTTGGTTTGAGGACATAGTGGGATGGGATAGTCCCATTCCTGATTTTTGGGGGCAGGATGGTTCTATTTTGGTATTTGGTCAGAAGGATGAATTTATCTCCAACTTATGTTTGGTTCCAGGACATTGAAACTTGGATAGCTGCACCAACAAGTGGAGCCCACTTGTCATCCAGTCTTCAACTTTTTCCTTAGCGACTACATACAGGTGGACGAGCCACAACCGCCGCGCCCAAGGCCAGTGCACCCGTGGACGATGAAGTCACAACTGCCCGTCCAAGACCGCCCGTGCCCCAGGCCACTATGCCCACCCAGCGTCCGCCACCGCCGCGCCCGAGGCTAGCAAGCCAGTGGCCAGTGTGCTCACAGCCGTCGCACCTACCACCTCGGGACCCGCCTGCGACTGATTCCGCCCCACCCGGACCGAAGCTTCTTCAGGTCCTCATCCCCGCTCGTCTCACCTCCTCTCCTCAAATTTTGGTTACCAGTTAGTCCCTCATTTTGGTGGAATATTCCTTCTTATAACGCCCTCATCCTCGTGTGTCTCCCAAACAAACACTGAGACGAAGTGAGATATGATATTTTTTCTGTCCTGTCCCCAAACCAAACACTACCTTTATGTACCATCAATCATCATCAAGGTGATGGATTGTGTTATATTCTCATTGGATCCCATGAATCTTATTATAGAAATCAGTTCAATTTCATAGGAGAAAATGCAGGAAAGATAAGAACAAAAAAATTCCGCATTCTAAAGTGGGGCTTAATCAAGATTGGGTGCGTTGTCGTCACCTTTCAAAGATGCTCTCTAGATGTTACGATGTGTATGTGTATGTGTATGTGTATAATATGGTCAAGAATTCAACTAACATAACAGTAAGTATAGATTCCACTAGCTGGTTAAATAGTAAATTGCTAAAGCAAGATTTGGAAACTGCGCAGGACCACTCAATTAGTAGTAATAATAATCTCATTTTGGTAACTACTAGTAGCTAGTATGCAGTATATCCCAGTGGCAGTAAGTATATATATACATAGTCGTCATATATAGTAGCAGTGGTACTGCAGTAGTATGACAGTATGATGTGCAACCAACAAACGGCCGTATATATGTCATGGTGTTGTGGTGGCCTACCTACTCCCTCTCGCTCTCGCTAGTGAATCGAATCAGCTGCTGCTGCTGCTGCTGCCGGTATGGCATTGGCATGGCATGGCATGGCATGCAGTGGGCAGCCCGAGCGGAGCTGATCTGGGGTCCCCCCAAATCCAAAGGAAAAGTCAAAAAACTCAGAGCAAGCGCCAAAATAGAAATACGGGCCACCTGCCTACTGGACTACAAATGGTATCAATTAATATACGGTTGCCAACCCCAAACTTAAGTAAGGATACAAACATTCTATCCACCTATTTCTAATAAAACTTGTTCATCTGTTTTCCAAACGGTTAGCGTATATCTTATATTAACTAAACATTATTTATAATATTTATTTAGGCTGTTGGGCTGGTCATATAAGCTGGTTGGTTTTCTGTGAGAGAAAAGTACTATTTAAATGACTGATAAGCATAACTAATAAGACAAGCGAACAGGACATAAAAAATATATAATGAAGGGTAGTACAAACAGAGAGAACTCAGCAGATGCCATGACACGACAAAATTGCAGCACCAAGGGAGGATGGAAGGAAGGAAAGGCAAAGATCTTTTTAGGCAGTACTATATAGATACTAGTTGCTTTAGTTTGTTGGTTAACAATAATATAATAAATAACTTAGGTGCTGTTTGGTCTAGTGCTGGCAATACCAACGGTAATGCAATCAAATCTCGCCAATCAATAGTCGAGTGAAATGTTGAAACAGACAGCTTCTTCTTAATTAATTCCAATTCCAATTCCAATGGTGGTGTGCCTGCTGTGGAGGACGGATGAGATGATCCCATGTAAGTATATATGATGATGATGCATCCATCCACCTCCAATAATCCTCATCGTCTTCATATATTCTACCTCTCTCTCTCTCAGTAACTATATTAAGTTGCTGTCCACTTTCATCATGGATGGATCATGAGCCATGCCATGTCATGCACCTCAACTCTTAACTTGTTTACCTACTACTCCATACTCCCAATACAATGCAAATTCATTTCTCATATATATGTAATATATATGGTAATTACTACCAAGACGTTCGTACGGTGACGTGGACGGCCGGGACGGGATGAGGATATGGATGGATCATATCGGAGCAAGAAGGGATCTCTCTGTCTCATGCAGGTGCCGGTGATGAGGCGGCGGCGGCGGCCCAGGTGTCCGCCATTGTTGAGCCAGGTGGTGAATGCCTCGAGCGTCCTCATGTCGGACCTGTAGTGCTTCATGGTGAAGTCGAGCAGCGTCCGCCACGTGAAGTCCGGGTACGCCCTCGGGTTGGCGTCGTCCACGAGCTCGGCGGGCGGGCGCACCACCTTGTCCATCTCCGGGCACAGGAAGAAGGCGAGCGAGCGGCGCGGCACCCGGCTGTTGACGACGGCGCGGTGCAGGCAGCTCCGGTAGCGGCCGTTGGAGAGCGCCATGAAGGTGTCGCCGATGTTGACGACGAAGGCGCCCGGGTGCGGCCTGATGGAGCGCCACCGTCCGGCGCCGGTGCCGGTGCCGGCGCCGGCGTCGAACACCTGGAGGCCCCCGACGTCGTCCTGGTGGAGGATGGTGAGCGAGGTGGGGTCGCAATGCGGCCCGGTGCCGAGCGTGTCGTAGGGCCGCTGGCACGGCGGGTAGTAGTTGAGGCGCATGGTGGAGTCGTTCCCCTGGAAGAAGCCGCGGAAGTGGCGGCGCCCCACGCCCAGGCTCTCGCCCAGCACCTCCATCAGCTCCAGCGACAGCCGGCTCATCTCGGCGCAGTAGCGCCCGTACACCTCGCCGTGGTGGCGGTACTCCTCGCCGAGCTTCTCGACGAAGTAGTCGGCGACGAGGCTATCGTGGTCCGGTCGGTCGGTGTACCTGAAGGACAGCGTCTCCTTCCACGGCAGCTTGGAGGCGAAGCGGCCCGTGAAGCTGCTGGCGTAGCCGCAGCTGTCCCCCTGGCGCCTCTGCGCGCGCTGCTTCTCGGCCAGCGGGAGCGTGAAGAAGGCGTCCATGCAGCGGTGCGCCTCCGCCAGGAGCGCGGCGTCGATGCCGTGGTTGACGACCTGGAAGAAGCCGTGGAGGTCGCAGGCGCGGCGCACCTGGCGGACCACCTCGTGGGCGTCCCCGGAGAGGTCGATGAGGGGCACGAGCAGCTCCTCCTGGGCGGCGTCCGGGGTGGGGCTCTCGTCGGCGGGCCAGAGGAACTGCTGCGGGATGTCGGAGAGGCCGCTCAGGCGGGCGGCGTCGAACACCAGAGACGGCGGAGGCTCGTGCGCAGTCTGCTGCACCATGGCTTGGCTAGTACTACCTCAAGACCCAGAAGCAGAGTACTTGCTATGGAGCAGACAGAGCAGGGCAGTGGTAGCCCAAGCCAAGCAAGCAAGCAGAGGAAATTAAATGCCTGCAGAGTGGCCGGTGCGTTCGAGGATTCCGAGGCTAGAGCGAGCGAGAGGGAGCTCTGTGATCTGAGCTCCTCCTCTGCTCTCTCTCTCTCTCCCCCCACTGGTTGTGGTTGGCCCCAGGAAGCCTCTCTCTCTCTCTCTCAATTGCAACTGCTTGCTCTCTCTCTATCTCTAAGCTAGTAGCAGCTAGCTCGCTCGTGTGCTGGCGGCTCTCGCCCCCGCTCGGTGCCTCTCCTTTTATACGGCCGGGGAGGAGGGGGAGCGAAGCCGGGGAGGTCAGGCCAGGCCAGGACAGGACAGGGGAGGTTTGCCACAGCGATCCAGAGGAGAAGAAGAGAGGATCAGAGGAGGCGGCCGATGGAATGGAGCTACCCCGGCCCACATGGAGGTAGGGTAGGGTAGGACAGGACGGACGATGGAGAAAGCGAAACTTGGGTAAGGGCGCCGGGCGCCATCGCCATGACATGCCATGGCATGCGTCCTTGCCTTGTCTGCTTCACCACCGCTCACTCTTGTACGCCGCCCGCCCGCCCGCCCGCAAACAACAAACCAACCCCGGCCATGTGGAGAAGAATATAAACTTTATTACTACTATTACTATTACTACAGTATATGGTGGTGGTGGTGATGAAAACTACCGTATACTAGCAGTATCTACCATTCTACCTATCTACATACAAGTTTCTAGCTCCATTGATTCCTTTTCTTTCGTCTTCAAATTAAAAAATACCTCCATCGCCACAGTAGAGCGAGCGAGGTTCAGGGCTTCCGACAAACTTTATCTGAAAACTACTGTCGTCTTCAACTATATATCTATGGCCGACCGACTGTGGACCGCTGGTGCGCGCTGCAGCGTCTCCTTCTTTATCCCACTGTATCTATGTATATATACTTTTTCCTATAGAGGTAATCTCTCAGACTTAAAGAAACAACTGGTGTCAAAAATTTTAGTGGTTCAATCGATGCCGTACCAAGTTACACGGGATAAGTGGTGGTGCTCTCCTCAGTTATGTGATTTTTGTCTGGTTTTTACTAAAAAACTAGACCATCATATTTTCTTTATCCAATAAAAATTATGGCAAAGCTTTTGCCATCCATTCAAAGAAATATTTTTTAGTCGTTTGGTAATTCTTTTTTTCATCATATATGTCAGTACAACTAAACACTACCAGTGTTGGTTCATTCGCAACAAAGACAACAAACAAAATTCACCACATGGTATAGCTAGTTCTCTCTGCTCTCTCTGTATTATTTTTCTGGTCAACCATACTAAGAGTTAGTATATAAGTGCTGCCAGTTGGCACGAGTTAAGTGTTCTATTCCATTGCTTGTTCTTCGCCGCCGACTACATTGTATGAGTGCTTTTTTGCTATTCTGGAGCTTGGTAACCGAATTAGTGTTCCTCTAAGGCTTACCTAACTACTAAAACAGGTGGGCTTGCAGCTGTACCCCACAATCGAGATCCGTTACCAACAGTGATGAGATTAAGAGTTTGGATGCTGCATGCAACTAATCTTTCTGGGGCCTACAGTCTCCACATGATAGCAGACCACTCATCTTCGGTCACCTAAGGTAGTAGCAACATCACCCACCTCTAACTTTTCTCACCTGTTGCAAATAGCCACCCGCAATTTCTTTCCATTTTTGGTTGGTTATTATATACTCTCTCGCCCTGGAATAAAGATAATTCAGGGTTCAAAATTTATATCAAAACATAAGTTACATTAGGTTCTCAACCCACTCTCTCCTCTGTTTTCTTTAGAAAGACTGAGCCTTTAAAAAGTTTGACGTTTTCTGAAGAGCTATCCCATAACTCAGGAAACTAAACAACTGAACCATTCCCTCCATCTTAAATAGTGAAGAGCATGGTAATCTTTTGCCAAACTTCTTATTTCATCCCGCTAGGATCTCTTATATTTCAGGATGCAGCGAGTATGCTAAAACAATATAATATTGTTAACTGAGAACCGAACTGAAAACACTGGAACCAAAACCAAACTAACCAAAATTGAAAAGATTGGTCCCTAATTCAGTTCTGACTTTTAGGTAACCGAACTTTTGTCGGTCAATTCGGTTCTGACCCTCAGTTAACCGAAACACCAAAAATAACCGAGACGCTCAAATAAGCCCATGAACAAATATACAGCACAATAGACCAAAGTGAAACCCTAAGAATATATATAAGCCATCTCGCTTCTCACCGCACCACTCAATTTGACCTGAGCCCTGACTCCCATTAGCACCACGACCACACTCCTCTCCCACCCCACGCGTGACACCTCCCGCTTGTTCCCTCCAGGTGGCCGGCGCGACGCTGCTCGACGCCCCTGCTTCTGCCCTTCCCTCCTCTCCTCCACGCTACCCCTAGTTCCCTCGATGTCGATGGCAGCCTGGCGTCCCAAGATCCAGCGGTGGTGCAGCAGCTTCCAAGATCCAGCGTGCAGAGGGCGGCAGCCCCGTTCCTAGATCCAGCCACCGCGCAGCGGCGTGGCCTTCCAAGGTCCGGCAGCAGTGGCCCGGCTTCCAGCGGTGAGCCGGCGACAACCGCTCACCCCTCTGGATCGGGTTAAGGTGGTGACAATAGCAGCCCCCACTGACTTGCATCATTTTTTCCCTTTTTTTTCTATGTTGTCCTATACTCGGTTTTTCGGTTATAGCTGGAACTGAACCAAAATAATCGAAACCGAATTTGCTCAATTTCCGGTTTTCAAAAGAAATGATCAATCCTTGTTTTTTAGGTAACCGAATTTTAGTAAAAACTGAGGAATCGAATCGATCGATTTAGGTTAACCGAATGTCTAGAATTCTAGATTGACCGATTGACATAAATTCAGTCACACCTGAGAATTAAGTTGCAACTAACTTTCATCTCTACAACGAAGACGGTGACCAATGTCTTACAAACACCTGAACTTCTGTCAAATGCCGGAACTTCTGACTTCCAAGTGAGACCTGGGAGCCTAGCAAGTCTCGTAACTTCCGACATCTCAACTAAGGATAGGGATAGTGCTCTAAATAGATACTCGCAGTTCTTCTCTAGTTCAACTTAATGAACTATAGTAAAAAAAAAAGAGAAAAAATTGTAAGAATTAGTTTTTAAAGATGAACTAGAAAAGAACCATAGATATTCATTTAGAGCACTATCCCCATCCTTAATCTCAACCTCCACCTCCTCTAACCCGTTTTTTCTGTCAACACTTCAATCAATTGGATATAAATATCTACAGCAGCTGCCATAATACATGGACGGGACGCATATTAGTGCTCCCCCAGATGCATGATGCATGGCAGGGGTAAGGCCAGGATCAAATTGGATCCATGTGCGTGCTGCATTTTATTCTGCATTGCATACATACGTGATTACTTATTTTAATATCGCTAGAGCAGAAACGACACCAATGCAATGCAAAATCCTCTCATCTCTTGCCCAAAGATTGTGCTGCTGCACATGATAATAATGAGAGTAGCAAGACCTATATATGTCACTTGTGCACACAATGATTTTCATGAGCTGGATGCATATACTCACTTCATCCAGAAAAGAATACAATTTTAGCATAATATCGTGTTTTAGTATATATCTTAAGTTTAATAAATTATAGATAAAAAGTATCAATTTATGACACCAAATAAATACTATTAGATATAAATATGAAATGTATTTTCATGACAAAATAATTTGAACTATAAATGTGAATAGTATTCAATAAAAATTTTGTCAAATTTAAACTAATACTTCTGCCGGCATACACCCTGTAGCTGCATTTTTTTCTCTCAGACCAAGGGAGTATATGCATGTTACAATTTCTAATTGATGTATGATATTCGCCGCTCGCCGGCGCCGCCCTGGCCTCTGGGTCGTTCGTCGTCCTAGGCTTACATGCAAACACGTCTGTACGTGCAGAAAGTGCCGAGCTATATATGAGGAGATAGGGATGCCTGGATGCCATCGATGGCGCCATGCATCATGATCGATCTATATAGCTAGCCATATATATTGGACTGGACTTCCAATGCATGTCAGCTGTCACTACTTGTGACGGCACACATATATTATTACTGCTGCTGCTGTTGCTGCGTTGTTTCTGTTAATTAACGTATTTATATAATAGGCTAATTAATAACTCAGCAAAGTGATTGCGACGACGTGTTCGTTCCTTCTTGTCCGGTAACGTGTACATATATGTGTAGACAATGTACATTACTTCCTCTATTTTAAATTATAAGATATTTTGACTTCTCTACATATAATTTGTTTTTATTATGTATTTAGACACAATGTGTATAGCATAGCAAAAGTCATAAATCTAGAAAAGTCAAAACGTGTTATAATTTAAAACAAAGAGAGTATTATAAACCACAGTATACACTAAATAAAAACTACTTGATCGAGATAAGATGGATTTAGATCATGCAAATGTAGTAGACTACTTCCTTTTTTCCAAATTATAAGCTATATACATAACTTTTATTATGCACTTAGATATATTTATATATATATATATATATATATATATATATATATATATATATATATATATATATATATATATATATATATATATAAGTCTAGATGCATATATAATGATGCATATATAATACAGTATATATATTAATAAAAAAAAACAAAACGGCTTATTACAATTTAGAACGCAGGGATAGTAGATATTACCCCAAACCCTTTTGATTTTGGCCTTCGATCCGCAAGCAAGCATGCACGCACCACCAGCACACCAGCCACCTGCGGGCCTCATGCATCTCCCGTTGCAATCTCATCTTCCATATAAAGAAATTAATTATACCTGATCCTGATCCTCTGTCACAAACGTCTAAATCTACAATACTGCTGGCAACAATCACTCATCATGTAGTAATTTACCTGATCCTGATCCTCTGTCACAAACGTCTAAATCTACAATACTGCTGGCAACAATCACTCATCATGTAGTAATTTATATGTATGAAATAAAGAAAAGAGGCAACACGTACGGATAACATTCGGTCGGTTGCACACTAGAGCACAACGAACAGGACAAGAAGCCAATGCATTTGATAGCTACCAGCCTTCAGTGTATTGTATATCAACCACTAGCAGCTAGTACCACTTAATAAATTGCAGCTAGCCTCTAGTATTTTCCACTGCGATGCTGATTGCAAAGATCAAGTAAGAAAGAAGCTATAGCTAGATCAGCAAGATGCGTGTGTTCTTGTGCGGGACCTAAACGGTTAAGAGAATTTTAGTCTGGCTTAATTAGACCGCTTGCCTCTTTTGCTTTGTGGGTCTAAAATCCTCATTTAGGCTCTTTTCTCACCTCTATTATATCAATATGTTTGCCTATCAGAAGTTCCACTAGCAGTTTTCAAAAGAAAAAAAAAATAACTTTCAATAGCCTTTATTTTTAGATCCCTAATTGTAAGATGTTTTAGCTTTTCTAGATTTATAACTTGTACTACATACCTAGATATAACTATGTATCTATGTATCTAAAAATACCAAGACATCTTATAATTTGAAACGGATCATCAAGGAATTCCCTACAAAGGCCAACTTATTATAGAAAAAAAAAGTTTATAACAGTATAAGGCAGAGAAAGACCTGAAGCCAGCTGTATAACAGTAGACGGTTTCTTGAGCAAAACGACAACAAAAATAGGTATACTACATATATATGAATTTGTTCACTTCAGTTACAATATAATGTTTATCTGTGTTTCTTCTCGCGCGCTTTTATGGGTATATATACGTATGTATGTATGTATGTATATAAATTAATCTATATATGCAAAAGATGGGAACAACAGATACGACAAGAGGCTTGATCGTCATGGATCATGCGGCCGGTCCAGTACGTTCCGCATGCATATGTTCACAAAATGGACATGCAGCATGCATGTATATATACTGGATGGAGTTGGATTATATCGCAGGTGGGTGTGTGTGCAGATCCTAGCTACTATAGCTGAGCTGCCATCACATTCGCGGCAAGCTGAGCTCCGGCTTCATTTGGATCAAGATCATATCAGATCCGTACGTAGGGCTCAGCCAAGATGCATTCATCATATATATGCAATACTCATCACTTCAATTCATAAAAAAAAAAAGAGTAGTATATATATCAGCTGCACACCGTCTGATATTCTCGCTATCGATAGGTAGCTAGACTATAGTATAGTATATATATGCATGTGTACTGACCATTGGACGAGTTAGCCATATACGCGCTAGCTCTAGGATTTGCTGTTACATTTTCTTAAGGACGATGAACATGCATGCACGATACGTTAGCTGAACGCTAAAGGTTCATGTAAAGATTGCCCTACTGACCAAAATATATACGGTTGTTGACACGCGAAGCACGCCTTGCATTGTTTATCCATCTAGTATATATATTGCTCATTTGCTCCCCTTCCGGTCGACTGACCAACGGAACTGAAGCGCATATATACTGTACATGCAACCATGGTTTGGTCCCGACCTTTTCCATGCAAGAGCAATGATTGATAGACTATGACTAATGATTAATCAAGTTACACAAATGTCGAATCTTTTTCCCTAGAACAAAATATAATTTTATACAATATACTTTTATACCAAACAGAAGCAAATTGGCACTACAAAATATAAATTTAACATTCAATAACTAACTTTTTTGTTGCGGTATATATGTGGAATCAATATGAGCTAGCTCGATGTCATATTTCTATTTGTGTTTTGGTGACCGTAATGACAATCAATCAATAGGACTAACATATGTGGCAAGATGTGTTAGACCAGAGTATGCACATGTCGTATGAATGCCAATGAACGATATGGAAGAACAAATGCAATAAAAACAGTACGATGAAAGAATAGAAGGCCATCAGATCATACAGTGATGACTAGAGAAGTGCAGTTTGAAGAAAACCCGAGTATAATGTTCAGCAAAAATATATTGAACCTATATCTAGAGAGATGATTTACATAATTCTTTGTCAAGGAACAGTGCTATAATTGTCATGGATTGCTATTGAAATCGGTAAATGACTCATTAAGGAAACATCTTAATTAGCTAAACCATGGAAATCACATGCTCATCATTGCCTAACTACATGCAAGCATATATGTGGTTGTTTGCATGGTGGTAGGAACAATGGAAGTTTATTTTTGAGCTACTTTATACATATAAATAAATGGACAAGGTGATGAGTAATTTGGAAGCATGCATAGTGGACATTTAGAGCTATTTTTCATAATGGAAGAAGTAGGAAATTTATCTACAAATTTAGAGCTCACTTTAGGGCATTTTAAATAATGGCAAATATGGATAATTTAGAGTTAGAATTATAGGAAATTTTCATTTGGGCAACTTGTCATAATTACATATGTGGGCAATTTATTATATGCAGATTTAGGTAGTTAATTTAAGTTGTTTTATATAATTGTTGAGATGGGTAATTCTGAAGAAAATTAAATCCAATAATTGTTATCATCGATGAAGATGACTATATTCATTTTTAGAAAATAGGATGTATCTCACTTTAATTTTTGAGCACACACACATTATTATTGTGAGGATTAATGTGAGGCTCTAAAAATAGTCTCTAACTAGTAGTAAAAATATATAATAAGGACTATTCTTTTAGAGCAAAGATAAATGAATATTGCAGATCATCTATAATACTACCATTGCTTGTTAGTTATATATGTCAGAATAGGCTAACGGAACAACACGTGTATATTTAGTGCAAGTATATTGATGTTGTCTCTTCAGCGGTCTCATATGGTGCCATGTAATTTTAAGACAGACATAATAGATAATATGTATAATTGTTATCTTTTAAGTTGTCTCTTAGTAACTCATAATTTCTTGATTTGTGCTAAAATAAAAATAAGGTTTATGAGTTGCATGACAACAACTACTCCTACAATGGTATAAAAGTTGTCTCATAGTCCTAAGTTTTAGCTCATGAGGTGGTTGTTTCACGAAATAACGATCTCTTCCTCTCTCTTCTCTCTCTCTTTCCTCCACGTCAGCAAAAATCCTACGTGACAATGCATGAGATAGAATATGAGACTACTGACGTGTAGTAATGTACTTGCCCTTAGTAGCAAACATCATCGTCATCCCATGGCCAATTGTAAATACAGACACATTAATTCTGTAGTGGATTTTTCCTCAAAAAATAAAAATTCTGCAGTGGATTACTATTGCTATGCATGCATTACCCTGTGAATAGCTCAACTATAGAATGGTACTTTTATTAACAAAAAAACTAAAGTGGTACATATATATCAGCTAGTTCTAAGTTATTTTGTGCATATTTTTAATGAGATTTGACCACGGAACAAATAATACTACTTCTATAATGACCTTGAATTGGTTTAATCTTAACACATAGTGATGGTAGTTATATGATCATTAACAAGCCAATGTGCAAAGAGGAAAGAAAAAAAAAAGTGTGCCTCAATTACACTGCTGATCGATGAGAGGCAATTAATGCAACAAAACAACTCGTCGCATCGCATATATGCATTTCTTGGTTCTTGCTAGCTAGATTCTGACCTAACATTATATTCGACAGCCCTAAACTACAAAGCATTTGCTGTCACGCGACAAGCATTCTTGGCGCGCGCGCGATTACAAAAACCCTAGCTAGTTAGCATATATAACATGGCTGTCCTTTAGATGCATGCTATGGATCAAAGGCCACATAACGTCAAAGAGCATATATATGTATATAATATCTGTTGGGCTAGCTAGCTGTTGTGATCAAGTTTCTTTTTTTTTAGTTGGGTGCTAGCTCTCTGCGAGATGATGTGTCCTCATTTGATAGAAGGATGCGGTAGTTCTTCTGACGACATCATATTGAAGTAAAGGTTGAAGTAGATGACAAATTAAACCAACGCCATGATGAGTTATGCGTGACGACAGATATTGCTAAAACAAAGTTCTCGAGATCTCTATGCATGACAGATCAACAAAATGGGTCGGAGCTGAGGCTTCGCTTCTGCAGTGTGTTTTATTTGTGCTCGATATGGTGTTGATATATATTGGGTTAGCGACAATCATCAAGAATAATTCTTTCATGCATGCATAATTTTTATACACACTAGAAGCACGCAGTAGTAGTTGTCCTTGTTGTTCCTTGGATTCCTTTATTTTAACACTAAAAACTAGCTAGCTTGGAGATTAAACTGGGAGGATGTGAAATAAAATAGAGTATATGTACTTGGGTGGGGCTGTATACATACGAGGTTGCTAGCTAGGTAGCTGCAGTACGTTTTGTTTATTGTTAGTTAATCCAAGCAGAGTTGTTTGATCCATCAAAAATGAAGAATCACTAGGAGTGGGAGACCGCATGTATGTATAGTATCAGCTCATCACCTATATATATACATATATATTCAAGCACTACTGATGGCGGACCAGATCGATGAGGTAGCTAGCTAAGCTAGCTAGTTTAAGACCCAATTGGAGGCTGGCTGGCTTATTATTAGCTTCGTTCCGACAGATGCATGACAGCATGCAATTCAAATAAGCGGCGGCATGCCCCAAGGACCAAGGTTACCACATTTAGTAGGTACACGCCTATAGCAGGCAATACATATATATATATATATATACCACATTAGCACACCAAGCAAGCTGGTTGATTAGCTTAAGTTTAATTTGTTCCGGTCCTAAAATTAAGCAGCAGGCTGTCCATGACGTACGACGTATATATACTAGCTACATTATTACTACTGATCAGTAGTACTATATATATAAGCATGCAGCAGCACCTGGTCACATCTCATGCATTCATGTTCCACACTGGCCTCCACTAGGGATGATGCACACTCTCGCCAGTAATCTACCAGCTACCTACTTTATATTGCATGATCCAGGATTTGTCTATATATGTGCATGCATATATTTGTATATGCGTGGCTGTGCCTCTTCGATCTCTTGATGAGAGAAGAGCCTCTTGATCTTCTTTAATTTACTCTCTACACACACACCCTCCCTAGCTATAGCTAGTACTGATGATGTATATAGTATAAGTGATCGAGCCTTGCATGCAAGACAACAATGAATAGGACAAGGGATACTCGATGAATCCAGTACTAGTTGTTTAGCTTAGCATATGAGGCCTATGTTATACAAACGTATATACCAGCAATTTAATGGAGTTTGTTTTGATGCATAGAGTTCCATCTCATCTTCTACTGGACTCTGTTGGATCTTCCGCTGCTAATAATTGCAAGGAGAGGAAGGATGGGACAAACAAACAGATGCATTGGGATGCATGATCTTTCTTATGTTAGGAGCACATGACGCGTACGTAGGGCATGCATAGGACGTTTTGTTTGCTTCTATCTTGGCCATCCATGTGCCTACCTGGCATCGTGCATGCATGCATATCCCTGGCCTCCCTCTTCTCTCTTCCCTCTTCCCTCTCCCCTTGTAAAATAAAACAACTAATAACTTATTACTTGATGGGGACTTGGATTGTTGGAGGCACCCCTTGTGTGTTAATTGCCTCCTCCATGCACGACTCGAATTTCATTCTTCTCCTAGTAAAGTGGCATTCTTCTAGTGGTTTAGCATTCAAATTTTAGTATAAATTCTCCCTACTAAATGGCTCCTAGTGAGATTCTCATGTTCTATAACTAGTAGTGGTAGTATTTTACTACTACTTTAAACATTAGAACTTTAAACACTAGAAGAAGCCCACCATTTTGATAGCTATGCCTAGCTATATATATTCCAACAATGCAACCAAAGCCAAATATATAGCATATATATATATATATATATATATATATATATATATATATATATATATATATATTATATATATATATATATATATATATATATATATATATCTCTGAAAACTCCTAGCTAGTACTAGCTATAGCATCAGTATAATAGAGGCTAGACTGTATCGTGCGTGTATATTTTCAAGGTTATTATCGCTAGAGGTCACATGAATATGTATTTTTTTCCTTCAAAAGTTAAATGAGTAAGTAGTGAGTTAAAAGGAAGCGTTTCTATCTCAGCTAGTTGAGATGACATGTTATTATAAACACGTGCCAAGGCATTTGCGAAAAAAGATGGGAGGTTATTATCGATGAATAACTTAGCTTGTTGCACGGTCATCTGGATGACTTTTCTTGGTACCGTGGTTATCATGTTGGATTTGGATTATACTGGCTTTGGACTAGAAACATGGTCTCATGTTGGACTTGGATTATTAAATGTATGGATTGCACAAGAGCTCCTCCTAGGTCCGATAATCTCGCCCTTCATCAAAACGAAAGTTAAATGGGAATATCAGTAGCCTCTTGATAAAAAAACACACTTACACACACACATAGAGCATAGAGAGAGGGGGGGGGGGGGGGGGTGGGGGGGGTAGAGGTTGCATTGGGATTGGGTAGGTAGTGATCTCGATACTGGATGAGTTTTGTCTCTGCTTTGCGCCGCAAACTATCGCGATGCGTGTGGATGACTTACCAATAAGCAACACATATATATGTAAGAGGAGTTACCAGTGAATCAATGCAAATAAAGACGATGACAATGTGACGTGCAACCACAATCTATGATGTACGTGTCATCAAGCTATCGCTCATATATATGATTATTCCTTAATTACTTGCTTACACCTGGTCGGCAGGCAACAACCGTCGTCTACTATATTATTATATATCCATCCGATCCGTCACTCGGCAGGCAACTGGCACTCGGGGAAGCCACTGGCTCCTGTAGTGCGTGGAAGAAACGTCTAGTTACGTTTACGGCATAAAAAACAACCGATCCAATCAACTGTATAAGCAAGGGAACAATTCAGTTTTAAAAGGATCAGAAAACACAGCATGGCATTCATGCGGTAACTGCAAGCATGATATCTTGCAGGTTTTCAGATGGCATCATCCAAATAAACTGGTACTCGGCTCATGTGTTATGTGATATGCACCCAGCAGGTAGCTCTACCTACCTAAGATCTGCACACAAACCAACTGCAAATTGCAAAGGTCCCGGCTGTACGCTGCAAATTGCAAAGGTCCCGGCTGTACGGTGCTACGTGCTGTGCTACATAATGAAGCAGGAGAAGAACTCCTATGTCCGTCTTTCTTTTTACTTTCTACGTGCTGTGCTACATAATGAAGCAGGAGAAGAACTCCTATGTCCGTCTTTCTTTTTACTTTTCACAATGCCAAACATCTCTCTCTGTCAGATGCTAAAAAAACATCTCTCTCTGTCACATATGTTGTGACGACCTATAAACTCACGTCGTCTGTACTCATACAAGTTAGAACAATTCACGACCAACGACAGTATGGAACGAAGTCTGAATTCATAATGCGTCAAGTGACAGTATGAAGTTCAATCGATTCCAAAAAGCATAGGAACATACAACAGTCATTGTATAAATCATCGAGCCACAGGTCATGTAAGTGACCACGCAACAAGCAAGTTGTATATTTCCGTTACAACACACATGCATATTAATTTGCTAGTATAAATATATGTTAGACCGACTGGTCTGAGTCCATATATAGCAAGCATCATGATCATTTCGTTGCTCATGCTTGCACTCTACATATGCACGCTGACTCTGAATATTTTCCTTGAGTATGTTGAAGCGGCATGCAGACTACTGCACAAACATTTTACTACCGGTTGAAAATTCACCACCAGTTTCATCCCCAGTTTCATCCCTCAATGCTAAAAGTGACCAATGCTATCATCTGCTGCGGTGATAATAATTTTTCAAAACACAAAAGTCAGTCACTCAAGATGCTAAACTTTGATCTATACATGGAGGAGCCCCATGTCGAGTGTTGCTCATGCTATCAGGGCGCCATGCCAGGTGGCTGCGTTGAGGTGTCATGCCGATCGCTGAGCGACACCTCCAAGAGGTCGAGGGAAAAGTATAAAGGACAAAGTGACAGAGAGAGAAAGGGAGTGGCCGAGGTGGGAAGAAATGTCCCTCCGTCCACCAAAAAACGTCATTATAGGACTTTCAAAATCCACGTTTAACTATTTGTCTTATTTAAAAAGTTTGTATATATTATAAAATAGATAAATGATCTTAAATGATGCAATAAGTCCCATAACATTTATATAAAAATTTTGAATAAGACGAATGGTCAAATGTGGCGCCAATGTTGATAGACGTCCCCCTAATGGCGCCGATCATAGGGTGACACATGGATAAGTGAGCCCCATTTATCAGCCACTCTAAGAAAACGTACGTAGGGAGAGGGAGATATATTTTTACCAATGGTTCGGTGAAAATGATTTCCATAGATTACAATCATTAGTGAATTAAATTTCACTTATCACGGCAATGGTTTTTCTAAAAGCAAAAATAAAAATATTATCGTTGGCGAAAACCATTTTTGTAGCAGTGGTGGGGATTTTTTTAAGGCAAGCAGTGATGGGGATTGGTGTAGTCATGAAATAAAATGGCAGGATATCAAAATAGCCGCATGGCATGCGTGCAGAGAAAATTAAAAAGGCAAACAAACGCATATGCAGCAGGTCGGCAACTGGGTTATATCCGCACGCAAACGCATCATGTGTTTTGCTTAAAGTTGAAGACACCTGTAGTGAGCTAGCTATACTGGCAGTGATGGATATGACGGTTCCCTATTTTGCAGAGAAGGAAAGAACACATGCATGACATTACCTACACCTACCGATCGAGCTAGTGCTACAGAAATACGTACAGGATCGATCGGATCCGAAGCACGAGCAACATGCTACGAACCGTGGATATATTACAGTGCAACGTTCACCGTACCTGTTTTGTTTCAAGCACATGCGGCTGCATGGATGCAAAAGTTAGGCCGTTTTTTGTTTCAAGCACATGCTGCTGCAAGCATGCAAAAGTTGGCAAAAGTTGTGCATGCACCGTACCTCATATATAGTATATAGCCTGACATTTAGGCGACCGAATTTTTGTTTGGTGGAGCAATGCAAAATATAATGCTTGCTACTTCTCTGTTCATCGATCTGAAATGGTATATATCAATTCTCTGCTTTGCACTTGCTTGAGGAACAAATTTAAGTTATTCAAACAAGAAAGAGGCCGAGTATAGAAGGAAGATGCATGTGATGTCAACATTCGGCCTAGTTTAGAATTTGTCCCATAATGACCTATATATGTGCATGTTAATAAGATATGGTGAAGATTTTAGTCCTAGCTAGGTGGTTAAAGGTGGCTTAGACCAACAACATGTAAGGCTTTAAAAATTATTATCGGTCTCTAGGTTAATCCTTTTACGTGAAGCACTTTAGGGTAAACGAGATGGAGGTAGGTATGTGTGTGGTTCATTCAATATGTAGAGTGAATCTGAGCAAGCGTTACAATGCAGACGGTGTATTCTTTATATGCACTCATCAAAAACATCAATATAATAAACTAATGAAGGTACTTACAAAATTTCAATTGTCATTTTCAACAAACGTGGGCCAGCCGTACGTGTGATGGGCTTGGGCTCATCAGTCAGCCTGGCTGTATGTAGCCTGTCAATAGACTTGGGCCTTTCAAACATATACGTGTGTTAAAAAATTTGTTTCGAAAGAAATTCAACTGCACAGTACTTGAGTTCTTCTAATGTCTTCGGTTGCAATTTCTTGTGATTTCCAAGACGTCAGACAACCACTTCACCTCATCATCATCTCCTTCCCTTGATCGCCTCACCCTTGACGACGACTACTACAATAAATATAGACAGAGTGTCCAGGCATTGCACCCTCCGCCCTTGCGCTGTACATCTCGCTCGGTGCCGGCCGCGGGGGCACGCTGCGCCTGCAGCAGACTGGCAGCCGGCGCCGGCGGTGACGACGATCGACGATGGGGCTCGTCTCCGGGATGGTGGCGGGGCTGCTGCTGGGCGTCGCGGTCATGGCCGCCTGGAGCAGGATGATGCTACGACGCACCACCAAGCGCGTCGCCAAGGTACCTATACTACGTACTATACTGCACGGTTGGTTGTTGGCAATCTAGTATATATCTTCACTTGATTTCATACCCAAACCCACTAATACACATGCTTCAAAACGGTTATTTGCTCTTTGCATTGGGTACCTAAATACATAGCCTTCGCCGTCAATCCAAATCTTATGTCCACCCTGTATATGTACATATGTCTCCTCACCAGGCAGCTGACATCAAGATCCTTGGTTCACTCTCAAGAGACGATCTGAAAAAACTATGTGGTGAAAATTTTCCTGAATGGGTGTCATTTCAACAGTTTGAGCAGGTGATAAGCAACCGCACCTATATGTTCTTTCTTATGAAAAAAAATTATTTAAACTTATGTTCTGAGGTTATTGCTTCAATCCTTTGCGTCCTTGATGGCTACTTTATTTTTTTTTAAAAAAATATATGCTTTATTTGGTTGATCTGTCTATCTGTCACCGATCCATCCATTGAAACTGTTTGACTTTGTTACTGGAGTATTTTTCATGTTAGCTCATCAAAGAGGTTTGTCTGTAGAGTGTGGACAAAATTTTGCTGGCCCAGTGCAATTCTCTTTGAAGTAAAACAGTTTTAAAAAATCTTGTCTTCTGCTATAGCTGCAATTATAAACCTTCTGTTCATATGCACAATGGTGAAAGCCTGAAATTATAATGTGTGTTACTATATATGTTTCATAACTTATTGGACATGAAATTTGTTGCTCTACAGGTAAAGTGGCTGAATAAACACCTGAGCAAACTCTGGCCTTTTATAGCACAGGTATAAAAAAAAAAAGAAACTCGGTACAAAATAAAACAGTTTTAAAAATCTTGACTATAGCTGCAATTATAAACCTTCATTTATTTTTTTATAATGTGTGCATATATGATCCACCAACAGCAAGATTTCCAACTCATTTTGCACTTGGGACTGTTGAATCTATCTTTATGGCAATTTCTCTTTTCTACTTGGTATTAGGCTGCGACCTTGGTTGTCAAGGAATCTGTTGAACCGCTACTCGATGATTACCGCCCTCCAGGAATAAAATCACTGAAGTTTAACAGATTTTTCCTTGGAAATGTGCCACCAAAGTTTGAAGGTTGCCCTCTATCTAACCAAAACATACGAAGCAATTCATAGCATTCTCATCATGCTCATCTTATCTACATAGATTAGGTAAATAATTCAAAATGACATTCATTTGTTACGACAAGATGTTTAGATATGCAGAATCCTTTCTTGAATCTTGAGCCTATGTAAGTGTAATCAAGTATCTAAATAACTATTACTTCCTGGGAGAAAAATATGACCAGAGCATTGCATTGCCTTAATGTCATGAGATTACTGGTTTGTGCACAGCTCCTATCCTCCCATCTTGTTAAGAAATCGACTAGACCCAAATAAATAGGGATATTACCTATCATACCATCCGAGAAATGTGATGGCCTGTATCTAGGATACAATAATCGATGGCATTTCCGGTAAGCAGAATGTTTTTGTTTTCCTCAAATATAGACAGGCACAAAATGTTGTGTAGCGCTCTACTTTGTGATGCAGTATAGAATTGGAGGATTTTAAATTTACTTTTATCTTTTATTTATGAAGGTATTCGTATCCAAAACCTCCAGCCAGGCCAGATCATCATGGACATTGATTTTCGGTGGGGTGGAGATCCAAGCATAATCCTAGCTGTTGATTCCATTTTTGCTTCATTGCCCATTCAGGTTTCACATGAAATTAATTTGTTCAGCCATACATTGTTTGGAGCACCGTGACCGTTCCGATGTACTATTGAGTAATGTTAACTTACATGAACCTACAAATTTTCAGCTCAAGGATCTCCAGGTATTCGCGGTCATACGTACTATATTTCAGCTTTCTGAAGAGGTCCCCTGCATCTCTGCCGTTGTGGTGGCTCTCCTTGCAGAGGCATGTAAACCTTGTGGATTCCTAGCATTTTTACCCTATATGGCATCATCATATTATTGGTCTCTGATGTATTTATTTTGTGGCCTTTATATTGCTTCAGCCAAAGCCGAAAATACAGTACACCCTCAAGGCTGTGGGAGGAAGCCTTACTGCTATTCCAGGGCTTTCTGATATGATTGATGTAAAAAAAAAAAATACTGGGTTATAAGATATGAAGTTTTTATTGGTTGGTGTCGTGAATTGACCATAGCTTTTCTATCTCCAAATACAGGATACTGTGAACTCAATTGTTACCGACATGCTTCAGTGGCCACACAGGCTTGTGGTTCCACTTGGAGTCAATGTTGATACAAGGTTAGTTTGTAACCCTAGGGTCCTGTTTGGAAATGGGATTTTAGGAAGTAAATCCTTAGGGTTTATTAGTAGAAATGTGAACTGAATCCTAAAAATTCCTAGAATATTCCCACTCTTCCAAACAGGCCCACCCTGAGGGTTTACTGAACTCAGGATTTGATAATATACAAGTAGCAATGAAGAATTTATTTTAGATCTCAGTACTGATGGATTGTGATCTCAGTGAAGTATTTGTTTGCATTTCTCTTCAGCGAGATAGAGCTGAAACCTCAGGGCAGACTTGCAGTGACAGTGGTAAAAGCAACTGGTTTGGTTAATATGGAGATGATCGGAAAATCAGATCCTTACGTGGTATTGTACATCCGTCCCATGCTGAAGGTGAAAACGAAGGTCGTTGATCATAACCTTAATCCTGAGTGGAATGAGACATTTCATCTGATTGTCCAAGACAAGGAAACACAGGAAGTTATTTTTGAGGTAAATATATATATACATGAATCTTTTCTTTGTTCTGTCTGTGGTCTTCATCATCTTCTTTTGCTTCAACTTCATTCAAGAGTTTGTAGCTTTGTACTAGTATTCTTTTAGCAACAAAACAGAAACAGAAACAGAAACAGGAAGAAAAAAAAAAAAAAGACCTGACCCCCGGTGTTGAGCTATTTTCAGATTTACGATGAGGACACTCTTCAGCAGGACAAGAAAATGGGTGTGGCTAAACTGGCAGTGAACAGCCTTGAACCTGAGAGCCCAACGGAGATCACCCTGAATGTTCTGCAGTCGCTAGATTCAGTAAAAGTGAAGGACAACAGGGGTAGAGGGACACTGCATCTCAAGGTAACCTCAGCTAACGTTGTTGGTGCCTTGTCTCCTGCCTGACATGGCAAATTAACAAGCTCAAGCTGCATCTGACTGATTCTGATCCATTTTGACCTGCTGGATCTGCTGTTGATCAGGTGGTGTACCACCCACTGACGAGAGAGGAGCAGATGCAGGCCATGCAGCTGGAGAAGGAAGCCATGGAGGAGAGGAAGCGGCTCAAGGAGGCCGGCCTCATCGGCAGCACCATGGACGCGCTGGGCGGCGCCGCCTCGCTGCTGGGCTCCGGCGTCGTTGGCGGCGTGGGCCTCGTGGGCACCGGGATCGGCGCCGGAGTGGGCCTCGTGGGCACCGGGATCGGCGCCGGAGTGGGCCTGGTGGGCTCCGGGATCGGCGCCGTGGGAAGTGGGCTTGGCAAAGCGGGAAAGTTCATGGGCCGAACCGTCACCGAGAGCTTCAGCATGCATCGGAAGCGCGAACAGCAGCAGGTCACGTCACGCTCACATTCACAGAGAACCTGAAGCTAATTGACGGACGCAGCGCAGGCAATGTCTTCCAAACCTTTTTCATTTTAAAAAACCCTGAGCCTCGGAAACCAACCAAAAGAAAAAAAAAAAAAAACAACTCCAGCGTTAAGCACTCAGCCAAATTTAAAATATTTATTTATCAAGACTGTCGACTGCTCTCTCTGTTGCTTTACAGGGTATGTTGTCAGACAATGAATGGGACTTGAAAAAAATCTTGTATGTATACCGAAAATCTTCTATGTATATACCACCTGCCTGATACTGATAGAACAAGTCTTGTAGCGGCATCACATGCCTGTGTGTTGGTATAAACTACGAGTATGTTATGTGCACGAAATCATTTGGGTTTCTTCTTCGTCTCACCTGATTGCATACGAACAGGGTACATGTGCCGATGTGCATGCTCCGTTCAAATAAAAGTGAAGCAAAATACCAAAATGATTCCCAGCCACCATGATTTTGGGGTTCGAGAATTCGCGTGTCCTATCACCCCACAAAAAAAAAGAAAAGGGACAAATAAATATGATGCTTAATCTGATTGACCATAGAATAAAGCTTAACAGACTCAACGCGGCCTGCTCTAAAAGATACTTTAACTATAGAACATGGTTAGCCTCGATTCCCATTTCTCGCAGCAAAGTCAGAAAGGCAGGCTACAATGGTCCGAAACTTCCTACAGCTTTGCAGTCACATGTCAAAAATTGTTTCCGTTACACGGAGAACAGAGTACTCAGTTAGTTCCTCACATTCAAATTAAAGTTCAAGACCTAATTTCTCGAGCATTCCAATTATAACTATTTGGTTGGCTCCGTAATCTTGTTTTGCACCATTTTACCAGGCCATTCCGGTTCCCACAACTAATATAGCTCTAGAAGGAATGCCACTCTTATGTAATCTAGCACTCAACTTCAAATCTTCAATGATAAACATCCAAATTCAGTTCGATGAACTAGATTATTTTCCATAACAAATGTCCAGGTTTTCCAGAGGGTAATGATTATCATGATATCATACCAAGAACTAAAGGAAGCCAGTTGGATTCAATATGAAAAGTGTACGACAATGATGGTTCTGAGTTGTGATGATGAAGATACTGCACTGAGCTAACTCTGTAAGTCTATAACGCTTTGATACAATAACAATTTTTTTGACTCAAAATGATACGATAACAATCATAAGAATGGTTTCCCAATGAATCTTCCACATAGGGAATTTACTAGAGGTGGGAGCAAAAGATTTGGAGTTTCTACCTTATTTTGTGAAAGAAAGTAGATAGAGAACTAGAGTTGGGATGTACCATAATTCAAATAGGACTGAGCCAACATATGTCCAAGCTGGACTTGGGCTTGGGTGCTTAGATGGAGATGGCCGTCTTGCAATGGCAACCCCATTGCATCAACGAATCTGACGTTGCGAAGTTTGATCCCTTTCTGAGCGTCTCTTACGACTTGAGTATACTGTCCTAGGCCTGATGCTAACCCTACCTGAAACAAGTAGGAAGACAGAGAAAAAAAAGGAATTAGTTTCTGATCATAATTAGTCAATGGGTCTACGAACTGAAAACTATGGTTGGTTGGTAGACCATTCAGTTCAAGTGCAAGCGTCAGAAGGTATATGGTTGGCTCATGGATCTGAGCAAAACGGTGACAGCCACACCACCTTTTCTGCCTAGGTTATTTTTCTCAGCAGATGATGGTAATTTCAATACAGAAACGAGGTGGTGTGAAATGTGCTTCTTTCTTTGTATAGAAAGCAGAAATGGCACCTCCGCCCTATGCAAATGATGAACACACTCTCAACAACACTTGAGGCTAATGATGAAAGTGGCCAAATATGTCGGGATGCTGCATTTGTAGGCTAATAACAACCTCTTTGTAGGCTTGGTCGTGGTGTACTTGCAATAAGGCAGGAATTAAACGCAATGAGCAAGGGCCACAGTAATAATATTAATGCCTGAACCAGAAGGTACTGCTGTCGCTTGGAAATGAAAACCGGTCCAGTACGTACGTGGCTTTGTGTTGTTGATGGAAGTAGGTTAGGAGCAGAATGTGTTGTTGAGGTGGTGTGCGGTCGGTGGTAGATGGTATGGAATGTCGTCAAGTCACCGGCTCCGGCTCCGGCTCCGGCAGGTACTGAATTTGCTTGCTTGTAAGAACTGGAATGAGATGGAATATATACCAACCGTGCTCCGTGGGCAAGGCACGAGCAGAGCAGAGTATTGCCCTTTCTTTGTGAAGAAAGTGGTGGGATCGAACTGTTTTGTTGCAATGGTCACCAACCATAACCAAACGACAGGGACGACTAGGATAGCAGAGCAGGTAGTAGCAGCAGCAAGCAATCTAGCTAGCTCCTTACTCCTACCAACCAAAGCATGCAATCAGGCAAAGCGATGGATTGGATCATACGTAGTACTGTAGTAGAAAAGATCATATGCTGATCGACACTAGCTAGTACTACGAAGTAACAATGTCAAATGCAATGTTACTTACTGCAATGGGATGGGATGGGATGGGATGCAACAAGCTTATTAGTACCTGGATGACTAGGAGATGCGGGATGCCGAGATCGGCGCGGAGGTCGCGGACGAGCATGCCCATCCGGCGTCCGTACTCGGTGGCGTCGGACCACCTGACGGTGTCGCTCTCCCCCTGGTACCACAGCAGCGCCCCGATGCGGCCCCCGGTCTCGACGGCCACCCTGGCCCGCCGCACCATCTCCGCGTACAGCTCCGTGCCCTTGCCCCACTCCGCCATCCGCGTGCCCCCCACGGCGCAGGGGACCAGACCCACCACGGGGCTCCCCGCGCGCCCCGACCGCAGCACCGCGTTGGCGAACGCCATCCCGGGCCCGACCCCGACGGCGTGGTGGTCCGCGTCGATGCCCGCGTGCAGCGGCTCCCGCGCCTCCTCCCAGCGCAGGTCGGGGGAGAGGCGGAGCACCGCGGGGGGACGGCGCGCAGTCGCCAGGCACCACGCCGTCCCAGCGGTTCGCCACCACCCCGCCGCGCCCGGCCATGTTGGACTGCCCCGCCAGGATGAAGATGAGCTTGTTGGACGGCGGCACGTCGGCGACGACGCCCTCCTGGGATAGGGAGGAGCAGGCGACGGCGACGAGGAGCAGGAGGACCAGCGGCGGCGGCATTGCTGCTTTGTTTTGGCCTTTTGGGTTGGTGAATGGTGATGTTCGACGCCGAATGCCGACAAAGATTTTGAATTCTCTCCTCTTCTCTTCTCTTCCCTTCCCTCGGACGAAAGAAAGAGGAGGCCCAAGAAGAAGCAAGCTCCTTTGCTACTCGTAGTTTGGTTTGCAAGGCAAGCGAAAGGAAAAAAAAAAGGAGAGAACCGACCGAGGTCAAACAAGCAGCTTGGTGGGTGGGTCCCACCCAGCACCCACTCTACTCGCTGACATTCTCAGGGGATGGGTGCCCTGTCCGCAAAAAAGAAATCGATTCATGTCTCCGCCGATCTAGACTCACGTGCTCCTTCCGCCATTCACACTAATTACAGAGATCCTTCATGTGTGAAGGCGTCCTTTTCTTCCATTACTTTAGTCCTCATCATCAATCACCAAGTGCCTCATGAACCTGCTCCCCCCTACTCTCTCTCTCAAAAAAAAAAAAAAAAAAAAGTGCGTGCGCAATTCTTACTTTCTAATAAATTATTTCATTTTTAAGATTAATTAAATCTATATAAAATAAAGCAAGTACTAATTTTATGATAGAATAAATATTATAAGATTGAGAAATTGAAACATTTAGAGATCAAAGAAACCATCTTTGGAAGCTTTCAGAAAATATATTAGCTCTAAGAAATTGGAAAAAAAATATCCAAAACAAAACTTTCCTATAACAAAACTACAAGATGCAACCAGCATGAATATATACAGTATTACATATATGTTGCGTGTTTGTTGGTTATTTTTAAAAAACATGCCTAAACATTATATAATATTTTAGAGTTGTTTAGATCTTCCTAAATATTTTTCACCTTTCCAGAGGTAAATTTATTTTTTTAAAAATATATAAATATATTATTTCAGTTTGTCATGTCTCATTCCATCTCTATGATCTTTCTCGTGGTTTTAAAAACTTAGAGTTATTATTTTTATAGCCTCACAACCTTATTACATATTTAATGGTTTTTCTAAAATAATCTTAAAAAGATGAAACCACCTTTGAAACTGTAGAATAATTGAGTAGAGAGATAATTTAAATGATTTTTAAGAGTTAATTCAGAGGTAAAGATGTTCAGTTTAAAAGGAGGGAAGAAACATCTTTTCCTTAAAAAAACAGTTGCCAAATCGTTTATTGGGCCTATGCTATCTCTAGACCGGCCCATTTAGGGTGCTGAGATACAAATTTTAATCCTTACATGGGCTGTCTAGAATCGGCCCGCCGCTGTTTCTTCCTTGTTTTCTGTTTTTCTTTTTTTTTTCCCTTTGCAATCAGCTTCTAGCAATTACTCATGTGGTCCGAATCCGATGACCTAGATGGATGGATCGTGGATGATTTGGAAAGGGCATGGGCCAAACCAAACACAGTGCCCTAGATTGGATGTGGGGCCGGGGGGTAGCTGGCACCGCGTGCTGTGGCCGCACTGGGAGCACAACATTGGCACATCGCATGTCGCTGACATTTTGAACCATGGGCAACATTAGCTATCCACCTATTTTAGCACAAACTGATTCCGGTGCAACAATCCTGTTTCAGCACTCAAACGCCCGTGGTTTTGTTGCCTTAGTGACCTTTTTTTTCTAATTTTATAAGATGAGATAAAAGGAAATTATTCAATTCCATTCTCCAAACAAACATTAAATGATATTTATCACATAATATTTGTCTTCTTTTTCTCCAAAAGCCATCGTTAAATGGGCAAAAAGTTTTAGTTCCAACACTTGGACTAAGAATAAAAGCAATGTCCTCGTTTATATATGACATATAGAAGAATCACTGTTGTTTTTAATATACTAGCAAATATACTCGTGCCATTGCAATGGGACGTACAATTTGTTGCGTGGTGCTCGTGCCAATAATAGTGAATTAGCTATTTGTGTTGTATATAGTTGAGCTTGGCGCAATCTTAAATTGAATGAATTCCAAAGCTCACAATAAGCACTGGAGCAATAAAGGATTGATTCCATATTGGAAACTGGCTAAATATTTTGGAAATACATGACACAAGAGCAAGAAAATAATAAAAATTGTTGTTCCTATTATTATTATATATTTATATAGATAAAGTTTTTTTAAAAAAGGTAAAATTCATCCAAAGCTTAAATATATAGTGCATAGATGAGGCAAAAATTGCCACACTGGATAGTACAGTTTTTAGAATGCGTCCAAGACTCCCAAGAAAATAAGCAAAAGCTAGGAATCGAATCATGTCTTGCTTTGTTATGAACTACTCTATTTGTGTGTTTGCTCATTTTAATAATAAAATATATTTGTCATGGTAACTAAAAAGTATGTTAGGATTAGTTGCAAAGACCAATGAGCAGTATTATGAAGCAGGTCCCTTCTCCTTGTCGTAGATGCCAACACTTCACTATCTGTAACAAGTCTTGTTCAGACAAAAGTTTAGCCCTGTCACATCAAATCTTTATACCAATTAGGAGTTTTAAACATAGGCTGGTTATAAAACTAATTGTACAAATGGAAGCTAATTTGCGAGATGACTCTATGTAATTAGTCTATATTTGAGAACGGTAAACATTTGCTAATGTTAGATTAGTGAGTTGTCTCATTACTGAGTCTAATCCATACAATAAGTTTTATATTTAGCTCTTTTAGTTAGTATCCAAATGTCCGATATACACAGACTAAACTTTAGCCTCCGGATGCATACAGTCCCCCTGGCCTATGTCGGCCTTACATATGAACACAATGCAGGAAATGCGTTGGGATGTCAGGATTGTGTGTGGCGAATGAGGACTAAACACAGATGAACAAACATTTATACGTGTTGTGTGTGGCAATATGGACCTACGGCTGGCTGGATACGGGCAAGCAATAGGTCTTGTGAGAGAGAAGTCTGAAACAATCCGATATGGAGTGCTTGCCCTGGTTGCAGCAGTCCTTGTTGGGTAGCATACGGAATGCCCAATGGAAGGAACGGAGGGAGGCAGCAGACAAACGGAAGGGCCCAGCAGCTATGCCGCCATGATGGATGGATGGATGCGTGGAAATGCTTGCGGCGGCCGCCGATGCCATTCCGCGTGAGTGACCAGTGGGTGGTGGGGATACTCTAATCCTACTATATGGCAGACAAAGGATATCCGTGACCCACCCACGCGCGTTGCCGGTGCTGCGTTAGTACAGTACTCCCTCCGTCCCAAAATAGACGACGTTTTGGGTGTTCGTGCCACAAGTTTGACTCGATTTATAGAAAATACGTATAGTATTTATATCTCCAAATAAATTTGTTAAAAAACTAGATCTAAAGATCTTTTCAACAATACTAATTGTGATACTAATCGATGTTATTTACTATTTTTAAAAATTGCCGGCAATCGTTTCTCGGGAAGCGAGAACGACATCCTTTTTGGGACGGAGGGAGTACATGCAATGCACCTCTCCCTCGACTCCGCCACTCCACTACTACTTGATGCCAAATCCATTCCATGGTAGCTTGTGCTACGATGATGCTCATGCTCACGACATGCAAGAGGACGACTCCAGTATGAGGCTATCTGCAGCGGCCCCGGTCCGGCAAACGCACAGCGTACGCCAGGTCGGACGGGCGAGCCGCAGCGGCGTACGGTAAGCGTTCCGGAAACACGAGCCGCCCGCCAAAGATGGCGCCTTCCAGGACGCCCGCTACCGAGCGTGGGGCCTGCGTGCATGCATGCCGCCGCCGCCGGGGAGACCGGAGGAGAGAGAGATGGGATGGCCGCCGCCATGGAGCTCCGGGCCGCGCGGAACTTGAGCCGGCCACCCGCCGCCCGTTGCCATGGATGAGTCGGATGCTCATGCTCCGGCCATGCCGCGCCTTGCTCCCACTGGAGGCTATCTGCAGCGCTCCCATGGCCCATGCTCGCCGGCGGCCGGAGGCGGCGGCGCTCTCGCGCGCCCATGGCGTGGCTTCGCCCGCTGGCCGGAAGGAGCCGGCCGTCCCAGCGGCTCGCCGGGCCGGAGGTGGCGGCTCTCACGGGGCTCCTCGCGGAGGCGCGGTGCTCCCTGTCGGGCGCCGAGGGCGCGAGGGCGAGCGCCTTGAGGGGCACGGCCCCGGAGCGGAGGTGGCGGCCGGCCACCGCCGGCCGGGAGGTGAGGCGAGGTCCACCCGCCACCAGGACATCCTCCGCGGTGGAGGCAAGGTGGGGTGGGGAGAAGCCCAGGGGGTAGGGTAGGGATGGGAGAGAAATGGGGGTGGGAATATGACATGTGGGCCCCATGAGCTGGTAGTTGGGATAGAGGAAGTTATATAGTATGGATGGATGCGGGAGAAGTAGGTATAGAGGGAAGAATCTTGATGATTAGAACGGATAGAGGTAAAACCATAACGAGCCACTCGGCATCGGCTCCGGCTCGGCTGGAGGCAAGATAACGAGCTAGCTTCGGGTCATTATCTCAACGAGCTAGAAAGCTAGCTCGGCTCGGGAGTGGAGGATGGGAGATATAAAAATACAAAAATATAATATTTGTATTTATCTAAAGGAGAATAGTAATAATACTAAAATAACATATCCAATAATCTTAAATCGAACAAAAATTAATATGTGCTAGCATATTTACAAGTATAATAATATATTGTACAAATTAGATCCATTGTATGCATAAATATAGCATATATACTTGGTTTCGGCTAAGCTCGTTAGGCTAGAGGTTATCCTAACGAGCTAAAACTTTCGGCTGATCCTCGTTATCCTAGAGCGGATACGAGCCGAAATGAGCTAACGAGCTTCGAGTTTTGCGTCCCAGCCTTAGATAGAGGATGAATCTGGAGTACGACGAGTGCGGATAGCCTCAGCGGCTACTGCTAGCGTGGCGTAGCGTCGGCGCCTCTTCACTCCCACCGCCAGGCCCAGGCCCAGGCCCGCCACAACCGTAGGTAGGAGGGTACTACAGTCGGCAGGCTCCTGTTGTCCTCCTACACTGCAACTGCAGCTCCAGCTTTGTCCTGTCCCTCTCCCCTCCTTAAATCTCACTCGATATCACTCCACACAGCAGGCCCGCCCGGTCCGTCCCTGTGAGTGAGAGTTGAGTGATAGTGACAGCCAGCGGCGATGGCGCAACTGCTGTCACGCGTCCTAGGCCTCTTCCTCTTCCTCCTGGCCACCGCCACCGCCACCGCCGCCTCCAGCCCGACCCCGACGCTGGTGTTCCTCCTGGCGGGGCAGTCCAACATGGGCGGCCGCGGCGGCGCCACCAACGGCACCTGGGACGGCGTCGTGCCGCCCGACTGCGCCCCCTCCCCACGCATCCTCCGCCTCTCCCCGTCCCTCCGCTGGGAGGAGGCCCGGGAGCCGCTGCACGCCGGCATCGACCTGCACAACGTCCTCGGCGTCGGCCCCGGGATGCCCTTCGCGCACGCGCTCCTGCGCTCCTGGCGCTCGGGCCGCCGCCCCGCCGGCGTCCCGCCGCACGCCGTCGTGGGGCTCGTCCCCTGCGCGCAGGGCGCCACGCCCATCGCCAGCTGGTCCCGCGGCACGCCGCTGTACGACCGCATGCTCGCGCGCGCAAGGGGCCGCCCTGGCACCCGGCGGCGGCAGCGCCAGGCCTCCAACTCCAAGGCTCGCCGCGCTGCTGTGGTACCAGGGCGAGGCCGACACCATCCGGCGCCAGGACGCCGACGTCTACACGTCCCGCATGGAGGCCTTTGTCCGCGACGTCCGCCGGGACCTCGGGCGTGCCCGACCTGCTCGTCATCCAGGTCGGGCTGGCCACGGGGCAGGGCAAGTTCGTGGACATCGTCAGGGCGGCGCAGCGGAGGGTCACCCTCCACAACGTCAAGTACGTCGACGCCAAGGGCCTGCCCGTCGCGACCGACTACACGCACCTCACAACGCCGGCGCAGGTGCAGCTCGGCAACATGCTCGCCGCATCCTACCTGGCGGTGGCCGGCGGCCACTCTCGAATCTGACTGATTCGTACGAGTAGGAGTATTCTTCATTCTCCATTGCCATTTCTTTTTCCTTCCTTGATGTTACAGACCCATTAACCGCATTGTACTGCGTACGCTTTACTATTAATCAATTATAAGGACTCATCATTTCTGGCCAATCAATGCTCGCAAGTAGTACCTGTACCGTCCTCTAATCAAATCAAAAGCAGGCGACCCCAAAAATGTGGCTCTCTTCCATTCCACAAGAGATGCAACAGATGGCGGGTCCAAGCAAGCAATGAGAGCTAGAGATGACAGAGCTCTCAACTCAACATAATCACGGAGTAGTATCTGTTAGCCTGTGATGTACCTGACACGGCAACATCATACGTACTACGTAGTATACAGTAGTAGTTACAAGTAAACCTACTGTACCTAAGTAGTGAATATTCCTACTTTCATATCTGTGCCGCAGAATGTCTAGGAGATTGCTCAGAATATGCATAGTATGGAGGTTGCCTCAAAAGAAGCTGGGCTGCAACTTTCAGGCAACTGATGAATGACTTGTTTAATTCTTTTAATAACGGCGGTGAAGGACTCTTCTGAATATGTACTGTTGTAATGACTCTCTTGTGTGCTACTGCTATAGTTTCCTTGTCGGCTTTCACTTTCAGTAAACTAGCACCATTCAACTTTGTTGGATTCTGAAACTGGCATTCCTAATGAGTTGGAAAAAGGGAAAGTTTCAGTGGGCAACATCTGTGTTAACATACTGTATTCTCTACCTAGATACTCTATCCGTCTCGGGAAGTCAGCCCGCTGAAGCTGGTAAATCACATTCATTGTGGATCAAGGAAGCAGCTTTCCTTATAACCAATATTACCTCCAAAGTCTGTCCACGCCAAAGCATCTGAAAACACCTCAAGTCGCAAAAAAATCAAATGCACATGCTGCCCTATTGTCAATGCCGGCAATGTCATTCATATAAAGGAACCAATCCACTAACTGAAAGAGAGGAAAGTTTTTTTTTTTTCCCTTTGCCAACACCGCATGAGATACAGGGCTTAGCTGAACCGTTCCTTGGCTAGCAATGTTCACTGCTAAAGCTAATATACTATACAAGGTATAAGGAAGCAGGGGGGGGTTCAATGATATCAGACAGCAAGGGTGATTGTTTGTGTATACCACAATCATTTTCATCGCCCAGCTACGAAGGCACAAACAGAACATGCCTGATGAGCTCATTCATTATGCATCATTTCACTGCTATGGAGCATGCTTGATGAGCTCATCATGCATCATTTCATTGCTAGGGCTTAGTGGCACGCTAAGCTTGAGCATACACTCGGGCCACCATGTGACCATGAAGAGAAGAAAGAAATTTGCAGCCCAGACCTTAAGCTCTGGTGCTCTGCCAACGATTTGTAACATAAGAGGGTTTATAAAATTAGGTCAGCTCCTACAAGTTGAACAGAGTTGGGGCATCTAGAGGTTCATGTACTCATGAAAACAGGATGATTCCCCTTCATCCAGATTGAGAGTATGCAGTATACAAGTGCACAAATTTGATGTGTGGACAAACCGACCATGCCATGTTGACGACGCGGGAATTCACATGCCATCTGTATTCTCCTATATATGCTCTGAAAGCAACCAATCAGGTTTCTTGCGTGAGGCATGGCATATATATGTATGTGCACACAAGAGCAGATGGTAATGATGCCACCAAGTTAGCAAGTACCAAATTAAACATATTGATTCGATCCAATCCGATCGAATTTCTGGTTAATTAGACTAATCGATTATAACATATGGATGATTGAAGGAAGGCAATATATATGCTGAAACCAGACTCTCTGTGCAAAACTATGCAAACTTTTAATCAAGACCACATGAATCTTCCAATGGTTGGTAATTTTAGCACTTAAACCCTCCCACTCATGGGGGTGTTTTGCAACAACCCCGGATAGGATGAGTGGAGGGGTTTAAGTCTTCGATCCATTAGATAGAATGAGTGAGGCATGGCATATATATGTATGTGCACACAAGAGCAGATGGTAATGATGCCACCAAGTTAGCAAGTACCAAATTAAACATATTGATTCGATCCAATCCGATCGAATTTCTGGTTAATTAGACTAATCGATTATAACATATGGATGATTGAAGGAAAGCACGGGTTATTTTGCAAGTTTATTTATTGTATGTACAAGATGATTTAGTTTGATGGCTGCAGCAGTGCTGTCTGCCCTCCTGATCCTGATCTCCCCCCTCCCCTCCTCTATAGAGGAAGAGGAGAGAGGATGGAGGGGGAGGCAAAAGCAAAGCAAAGCAAAGCAAACGGTAGGCCTGTGCTGGGTGTGGAACAGAAGAGTGGAAGCAAAAGCTTGCAAGTGTAAGGGAGGGAGGGTTGCTCGCTGCTAGTCTTGGGCGTCGTCGTAGGAGCGGTGCAGGTCTGTGGTGCATCCGGGAGCGTCGGGGTCCTCGGCGCCGCAGCAGTCGTAGAACTTGGCGGCGTACGGAGGGTCGCCGTCGCGGAGCTCATAGTACCTTTACTACCTAGATGAGTCAGATCATAGGCGAGCAGATGTAGGGTAAGCGGGCAGGCAGGCAGGCAGGCACCTCTTCTGGTCGTCGTGGCGGCGGCAGACGAAGAAGGAAGGGTGGAACCTGCAGGAGAGGCGCGTGTTGGTCGAGGGATCGTAGCTCGCCTTGCACCGCCGGCACAGCTTGGCCGCAGGGGCAGGGGCAGGCGCAGGCACGCCGGAATCCATGGCCGTGGCCGTGCGCGTGCGAATGCGAATTCTGGGGAGGGTGGGGAGAAGTGGAGACGGAGTTGGAGGACGAAACGAAGGAATCTATCTGGGCTGTCCTCTGCTGGTGGGCCGGGCCGGTCTAGTCGTTGGTTAGCCTTGGCCCACGGCGGTGCTGTGCGGCTTTGTCTCCCTCTCCCTCCCTTTTTTTTTTTTTTTTTTTTTTTTAAAGAGTCCCTCTCCCTCCCTGTGGGTAAACGCAAACGGGATGGCAATGAATGAATGAATTTGTTTTATGACAAGTTGTTGCTACTTTTAAGAAAAGAAAAAAAAAACTTCTACTAGGTGGAGGTGGAATCATCAATATCGACTCTGATGAAACACGACATGTCATTCAAGATCACACATTTTCTTCTTTTTTTGAGAACAGAAGGATTATTATTGAATAAGACCACCCAGTTTTTTCCTTTCTTGACTGAGAACAGGAGGATGATCATTCAATCCACAGAACATGTCGTTCAAGATCGTTCTGTTAACAACCTGCCCAGATTATTCAGTCGCCAAACAAGCAAAACACGACGAACCTAAATTACATATATGAAATATATGATATGATACTTGGCATAAAGCACAGGTTCAGTGATATCCCAGAAACATAACAGGAGGAACATGGTTCACATCGGTTTATGCCGGCATACCAGGGCAGCCCGACCAGTACATTACACAAAAGGCCAGCGAGGAGTTCACTACTGCCTAGTAGTCTGGCAGGTGCAGATGCAGAATCATCATATGCTCCTGGCATAAGGAAGCCTCATCAGCAGCTGAGTACAGCCCTACCAACTATTTGCACAGGCAAAAGGTCTTGGAGTTCTCCACTTGCTGGTTCGCAGGAGCAGTAACATCCCAGAATCATAACTGGCATAAGGTTCCCCAGTTTAGGAAATACACCAAAAGGCAGCCCTAGTTAACACTAAGCATGCCGCCGACTGCTTCACCACACTGCAGGTGGTGTGCCTCACCAGTCACCACGGTGATGCGGTGGCGCTGCTGAAGCGCTGCTCCAGCTTGCTAACTTCTGCTCTGAGCCTCGAGATCTCCGAGGCATCACTTATCTCCTGTGAAATAGCAGACTGCATCATGCGGCGGAAGAGATAAGCCTGCAGCTCAAGCTGACGGACAGTCATATTTAGCACACTGATCTGTGTGTGCCTCTGAGTCGCTTCGTGACATAACTTCTGCTCCAGATCTTTAATTGAGCCCTGCAGTTTGGCACGCCCCTTCTTTAAGTGCAGCAATGTTTCCAGGCGTGATCGCAGGTGCTCCACGTTGAAGCCATCAGCTTCCAACAAAGAAACGCCCTTCATCTTCTCTTCGAACACTGCATCGTCATCCTCAATGCATAGCCTCTTTATGCTCTCTGCCAGGTTGGCGAAAGAGAGCATCAGACCCAATGCCATTCCTTCACGGATCTCTGGAACATGCTGCTGAAACTTATGAAAGTTTGGTCGTTGCGGCACTTCACGGAAAACTTCCATTGCCTCAATCTGTGCCCACATCGGCGAGGCCTTCAGGAATGGAATTTCCTCAACATCCAAGGATACTGAAGGCCGTTCAGCTATGATGCTCTCCTGGACAGCACGAGATCTCTGCTGCAAGGAGTCGCAAGGGCCGTGTGCTCTGCTTGGAACAAACTTGGACATTGGCGTACCCTCAGAACCTTTTGGTGCAATCAATGTATCACCAGGTTGTGTTTCAGTAGAGTTGCTAGTACCAATAGAAGACAGCTGTGTTATTTCTGAATTCTCCATGGATTTACTACCTTCACCGGGTTGTTGTGTTTCAGTAGCGTTGCTTGTACCAATAGAAGTCAACTGTGTTATTTCTGAATTCTCGATGGATTGGCTATCTTCTGCTGCATACCTTATCATGGCTGAAGTTTGATCCTGTTTTGACATTCCATGTTTCTCATAAGCTGCAAAATCCTTGAATGCAGAAAATGACCCAAAATTGTTGTTCTGGTTAATGCCAGCCATCCCATCACAACAACCATCAGTTGATTTCTTTTCCTGATAAGCTAATGCTTTGTTTGATCCTACAACGCTGCTAAATTCTATGGCATGTGATGGTATAATAAAAGACGGGGTCTGCGGGAGAGGAAGAGGCCTTAATGTCCCGAAAGATCCAAACAAGGTAGCTTGCAACTGTCCAGTCTGTGGTGCAGAGGGCCTGGCCACCATCTGAGAAGAGGATCGTTCAAGGTGATTACTTAGATAAATCCTAGGATCATATTTTAAATTGCCAAACCCTGTCACTGATGATTGTGAAGGAAGTGTCAAGTGGGACTCGAATGACAACATTGTACCTTGTTGCTTCACCACTTTTTCAGGATAACTGTCTGTCTTATGATTAGTAGGCAAGTGGGACTTAAATGACAATATTGTACCTTGTTGCTTCACCACTTTTTTAGGACAAGTGCTTGCCTTATGCTTGGTAGGATCATTTTCATTGGACACCAAGTCAGGCGATGGTTCCGATACTACATCTTTATTTACCTTTTCCATAAGATGTGAGCCAGATTCATAGCTGATGCAGTCATTGTCAATACATGGTACCAGGCCAGCAATATCAACACTATCGTTGCAGGACAGCATTGCCAAGACAGCAGAAGCTGGCCTTTTTCGAGATGTTGATTGAGGCCCCTTATTAACAGGTTTCTGAAATGGGAAAGACAACACATCATTATGGTGATAAATTATAATCTTGATCAAAATGTCGATACAAGCCGAAAGATTAAAAAAACACCAGTACGGCATAGCTTTAGGAATCTGAACGTCCATAATTTATATATGTTAGTTTGTCTAGAACTAATTTATGTGGTCTTTATAAATGAATGAAGAAAATAATGAAGTACAATATCCATGACTAAAACAATAAATTATTCTAACAATTGCATCGAAGAGGTATTTTTTTTCTATTCTTGTGACCATGAAGACCTGGACTACTAATATCATGCTCATTGCTAAACTGAACCAGTTAATGAGAATAAAATATACGGCATTGGTCATGTCAAAAACAGTGCACAAAGATGAACAAATTTTGAGCAAACAAATAACAGGGTCACATAGTGAAAGTACAGACTTTGACAAAACTAACCACATTCAACAACAGACCCACTTTTTGTGAAAGAGAGTTCTGTTGAAAGTGAAATAATGGCATTACAAACATTACAGTAGTTACATAAAGAAAGGAGACCATACATGTGCAAAATAATTTAAACCAGAGCTTATGAACACTCAAAAAACAGAAAATATAAATTTTTGTACCTCTGACAAGGAGCGCACCCACTTTCCGTGGTACCAGTCATACCGTGGCCTCAGCTGTGTATGGTCAACAGTCAACAAATCAGAAAATTCGGCATCATCCTTGTCTGCCTCGTGGCTCTTGATTTTCACGACATACTTCTTGGTTGATTCAATATCCAAAACCTCCAAGATAACACCAGGCCACCAGCTACCTTTACGAAAGACTTCAGCATGAGAAGATGGAGCAAATCTATACTTCGAGTCCATGTGAACGATGTTTCTTGCTGGCCGGATATATTGAGAATCTAGAATCTCAGTAACAAGTTCGCCATCCTCTCCGACATCTCGGTACTGTACTAAGAAACTCGTCGCACCAATTACTTTGAGAACAGTAGCTGGACTCCAGTATTTGCCGAACGTTTTCGTGGAGCGACTCACTTCAACTTGGCTTCCCTCTCTGAATAGTGGTGTTCCATTCTTCTGCACAAAGCAAGATCATTAGAATGCACAGTTGGGCATTCGCCATAGTTACTTCAGCTTCCACTCTACGATGATTACAACCCACTGTCCATTAACTTCAATTCATCTCTTTGATACATCCATGCATTTCAAGCATTCAATTAACAACTCCATTTCATATAGACTCAAATGGTTCAGTATAACATCAGATAATTGTAGAGAACTGGCATTTTTATTCTCTGGAGTGCATCATGGAATTGGCATCTAGTAGCACTTATATATATAAATACAACACATAAGTGCTGAGAAAATACATGTGCACTTAAATGACCCCAAATTTTAACCAGTTTATTTAAGTAGAATTACATTAAAAAATATAATCATTACGTAACAGTTTTGACATTTAGTCGTTGTCGTTCCAAAAATTGAAATAAGATATTAGAAAAAGAATAGTTAGATTACAAAAAAAAAAAAAAATCAGTTACTATGCTAGCACTCCAATACAAATCCAAACAAGCAAGCACAGCAGGGAATAGCTAGGCAGATGGTCGCTTACCGCCTTTGCAGCAGGGACCCAGCAGTCGTCCAGGAAGTCGCGGCTCGGGCGCAGCGCCGTCTCCTCGAAGTCCAGCAGCTCCCGCGACGTCGGGAAGCAGACCTTGTACACCCTGCTGGGCCGCTGTGCGGTGTCGTTTGCCTCCGGCACCGGCACGGCAGAGACGACGACGCCGGCCCACCAGCCGCCGTTGTGGAACGCATCCACCAGGTCGTGCACGGCGAACCCCCGGCGCGGCGGTGGCCTTTGGGGCGGGCGCGGGCGCACGTTGGCGGCGGCGGCGACCTCCCGCAGCGGCGAGTCCCCGCCGTCCCTGCGGTTGAGCGTGGAGTAGGCGACGACGTAGCCGAGGCCGCTGTGCTGGTACCCCTCGACGGTGGCCTCGTAGTAGGAGGCGACGAATCCGGGGTCGTCATTGCGCACCTCCACCGGCGTGCCAACGGGGAAGAGGGCTGGGTCGTCGTCTTCGCCGTCGACCTCCCCCGCTGCCGCTGCCGCTGCCGCTGCCTCGTCGTCCCCGCTGGACCGCAGTCGCTTCTTGGACCGGCCGCGCCCCATGGATCGGATGGATCTTGGGTGAGCAGCAGAGGAGAGGGATGGAATGGGATTGAGAGGTGGGGTGGTGGCGGAGGCAACGGTGGGCTCGGGTTTTGCGGGTGCAGTGCTGCAGTGCGGTGATGGACTGGTGGTGGTGGTGGTGGGAAGGAAGGGGCGCGGCTCCCGAGGCGCGCGGTGGCGAGAGCGGACGGCCCGGATGCCGGCAGAGGGGCACGCGGCGAGAGCCTGATGCTGATCGCGGGATGGATGCCCGCCCTGGGTGCTGCTGCCATGCGATGCGACTGCGAACAGCGTTCGACGTGACGGCGGGGCGGAGCGCTGTAGACGCTGTGGGCGTAGGACAATGCAGGTTGCAGGGCGCCCCTGCTGGCCTGCCAGTCACACTCGCTCTCACCCGGCCGCACCAACGCAACAAGAGGAGAGAGCAGAGGGCTTCGCCGCCACATCGGGAAACGGGGAACAAAGCAGTGCACGACCTTCCTTGCTCATCACCACCGTGGGAACTGGGAACAACCCGCCAGAGTCATTAATGCATCGCGGAGCAACCAGCCCAAATTTAAGGACTTTCCAACATCGAGTATAAAATACATTTTATAACTAACTTAATACGAGTAA
>JADLZL010005495.1:0-14365 GCA_015844335.1 Chrysopogon serrulatus | reverse complement strand
ACGGCCAACCGCCCGCTGACAAGCCCCACGACCTTCTCGACCTTCAAGGCCAAAGCATCGAGCTCACCCTACGTCGAATTATAAGCCGTCTGCGACGCAACGAGGCTCGCCTCCAACTCCAACACCTTCTCCCTCAGGCCTGCAATAGTCCGAGAATCAAACTCCGAGGCAACGCAGCAAAGGCACGACGGACAGGTATGACGCTTACCTTCCCGTTGGATACGAAGGGTCTCGGCCTCGGACAACGCCTGCAGGAGCTCGGCCCTCATCAAGGCAGCATCGTCGATGAGAAGCTGATGATCGGTTTCCACCGACACCAACCTCTCGGACAAGGCCGCGATGGAGTCAGCCGAACAGGTGGCTTCGGTCCTCATCTCCTCCTTCTCGGCCCGAATCCGGTTGAGGTCCGACACGTGTTTTGCCAAAATATCCTTCGAGAGAGTGGCCTCTTCACACGCCGCCGAGGCCTCAGCGTTCAGCTCCAAGACGAGGAGGCGGAGGTCCCTCACCTCGTCGTTCTTGATCGACAGCTCGGCGCCCAGCCGGCCCGCGAGCTACGACTTCTGCTGAGACGCCTGAGCTAGGCCCTGCAAAAACCAAGCCCAACTGGTCAACCACTCTGAAACCACTTACGCACCGTGCAAACTACGAAAGGTAGGCCTACCCTCAGAACACTGGGGATATCCGAGGAGATGAGAGCGTCTGGAGGAATCCCTCGGCCATCTTCTAAAACTCCCTAGCCTGCTCCCATTGGTGCTGTTCTATGGCATCATCCAGCACATAGACCGGCTGGCCCTCGGGGTCCTTAGGTCCGTCCAGATCAGCCACGGCGGGGTCTTCTTGAGCTCGCCAAAGCGGACGATCTCACGGCTGGAAGACCCCTAAGCCACGATGGGCGCCACAGCCGATGGCCCACCTCGATCGCCACCGGAGGAAGTCGTGTCCTCGGCGAGCGCCCCTTTCCCCCGCGCCTCGGTGGTCTCCTTCGAGGAGGGGATGTTCACCACCTCGTCTGCCACGACTCGGGGCAGGGATGGGGCCTGTGCTTGCTCTGCCATAGTCACGTCCACGGTGGTCTCCGTGGTGGGTGTCCTCGAGGCACCCTCAGCGCCGGTCGGGGGCGCCTCCGCGGTCGGCGGCACCTCGGTCGCTTCCTTCTCCCGCGGGCCGCACCACTACCTCCAGCGCAACCCTGACGCTTGCGCTCCCTGCCCCCGGCTTCAACTTCTTTCGCAAGGAAAGCTGAGCCGGGGCCGAGCCGGTCTTGCGCTTTTGGCTGCAAAGGAGAGCGTAAGAGCTTTGAGTCGGGGGAGGAAAATGGCCAAAGATGCACCCTAAAGTCGAGCGGACACGTACCCAGAAGCCGGCACCTTGAACTTCAGGCCCGTTAAGGCCGTACTCAAAGGACGAGGCTGCGGACTCTCCGACGTTCCCGTCCCTTTGATGGGTGTCCGACCCCGCCCTCGGACCTCCCCCTCACTGCCTCGGATTGTCCCGAGGGCGGGGTAGATCCGCCGCTGCTCGGTCTCACCATCGCAGATTGGCCTTGGAGGGGTTGCACTTCCCCCGCTGAGGCCACGCCTTGGGCCACCCTCGCGCTCTCTTCGCCCGCGGGGGGGAGGCCCCCGACCTCTCCTTCCCGACGCCCCCTCTTCCTCGAGGGGCGTCGCGGCGCCAACTTCGGCTCGCGGCTTGGCCCTGGGGGCGGAGGTCGAGCCCTTCTCGATGGGCTCCTCTACCACCCCGCGCCCGGCCGCAAGCGTACGAGGCACGGGGATGGGACTCCTCCCCCGCCCCCAAAAAGCTGTATAGGTCCTCGCTGTACAGCTCGTCATCGTCATCATCATCGCTGACGGTGGTTGCCGACGGTGTCTCCTCTCGAGGGAGCCCCTCCTGCTCCTGGCGACGCCGGCGTTTCACCAGTCCCAGATCTCCTCGCCGCTATGGGACGTTCCGCTCTTTCCGGCCCTCTTTCTTCCTCTTCCTTGTCTCCGCGTAGGCCCTGTTCGCCTCTTTTTCGGCGGAGATAGGAGGTTTGGATGGCTTCAACTTTCCGGCGAGCCCCTGCGGAGACGAAAGCAAGGTAAAGACCGGAGAAGGGCATGGAAGACGGGCATCAGGTACATACGAGCCTTACCACGGAAAGGTACCCCTTGTCATGCCGCATCACAACCTTGTACACCAGTACGAGGTCCGCCGTCGCCGCCTTGTTCGTCCGCTCGAGGATCTCCTTGTGATCAAGGTCCTCGGGCGCCATCCTGGTGCCTACCGAGGCATTGTCGTCCCTCATGTCATACAGGCTATATCGCCTCGACATGAGGGGTAGGACCCGCCGCTTGTGGAAACCGGCGATGACCACCGACGCATCTAGCCCCGCCTGAGTCAGATGCTTCAAGGCGGCTAGCACCTTTCTCAGTGGGGTCACCTTTTCCGGGATCAGCTCCTTCCATGATGGTGGTCCTTCGTCGATCGACTTCCCAGTGTAGGCTGGCAGGTGGTTGTGTTCATTCTGGAGGTAGAACCGCTTGCCGTGCCAGCCATGGTTGAAGAACGCGAACTTCGCCGGGATGTAGGCTCGCCGGGCGCGGGCCCGTAACTGCAGCGTGCAGCTTTCGGCCCGGACGGCCAGCCTCCTCCCCTTCTCCTTCACCTTGGGAGCCCTTAGGAAGAGGACGGCCTCAAAGAAATAGAGCCAGAGGTCCCAATGAGCCTCGACTCCAAGGTACCCCTCGCACAGGGCAACGAACACCGCCGCCTGCATGATCGAGTTGGGGCCAAGGTTGTGCAGCTCTAGGCCGTAGTACTTTAGGAGCGCCCGTAGGAATCGGCCCACCGGCAAGCCGAACCCGCGCTCGTGGAACGCCGTAAAGCTCACGACGTACCCTTCCGGCAGCATCGGGAACTGATGCTCGGGCAGCGGCACGATCCACTCTGGCGCTGGGACGGCGGAGCGGGGGCAAAGAAGACCCTTCTCCACTAGCGTCGTCAGCTCGGCCTCCATGACCGAGCATGTCTCCCAAGTCCTCCGTGCCGATGATGTCGACCTTCGGCGCCATAGGAACGACGAGATGGATTGGGCGGTGGCGAGGCAAGGGTTCCTCCTCGAGTAATGGCGCCCGGACTACGCTCGGCTGCGGCAGAGGCAGAAGCAGATGCAATGGCAGGGAAGGCGAGAGGAAAGCCAGCCGCCGCCGTACCCAGGTATTTATAAATGAAACTCCAGCCCGTCCATCTTACCGCATTAAATGCGTATCGCACCCGGATCCCTCCACTCGAGTGCCTTTCGCACGGAGTCCCAAGCGCCCACGCGCGAGCAGCCGCAGCCACACGGGATTGGAATACCCCACACACGGCACAAGGTTCCCCTTTCACAGAATATCCCGGTGCACAGAGCCCGGGGCCCTGACGCTGCGCGTGGCTACAGCGGAAGCCGAAGCGGCACACGCCACCGTCACGTCCTGTGCGGGACTCACAGTCGCACGCGCAGCGTCGACCAGAACGTGGGGACCCACCACAGCGCCGCGGCGTCGAACTCCCCGAGAAAATTGCATCAAAAGGCGCACCCACGTCCCCACGACAAGGATGACCACAGGCTTCCTTCTCCATGAAGGAGCCCGGGCGACGGCCCATTTACGGTCCAGAGGCTCGGAGGCTGGCCCACCACAGGGTTCCACAGCCGCCTCAGGCCACCAGAGTGAGGGATGGCTCGGACGGTCTTATACACAGCCTAGCCCTGCGTAAGCAGGGACCATCCCGCGTCGTATCCGAGGCCAACGAGGTGGACTGAGTTATGGGGATCCCGCGTGGGAGCGTATCGAGCCCTCGGGACTTGGCGGACAGGACCCGAGCCCCACCTCAGACACGCCTTGTAGGCTCCAATGGGGCGCGCCTCCGGGCCTAGCCGAACCCCAACGAACGGGGCATGGGCGTTCCACTTGGACTTACCTGCTAACAGCTCACCGGATCTAGCCGTGTTCGACCAGTCGACGACAGCATGGCAAAATCCATCCTCCTCCCTGCGAAAGGGATGCCAAGGCAACGAACAAGCTAACGTCCAAGTACCGCTTAGCCGTCTCATGCTAGGACGAGGCTCGGGGGCTTCCCAGCCACAAAGGCTGAGGTCGGGAAAGGTCATCTAACCTTCCGAACCCCTGGACGAGCCGACGGGCCCGGGGGCTCGGCCAGCAATGGGAACACGTCCACTAGCAACACATAAGCCCTCGACGGAGTACTTACACTCCTCCGAGGCCTTGGGGGCTACACCCGGTGGGTGCGCTCGCGCGCACCCACCAGAGAACGTGCCTCCAGGATCAAGATGCCCTAACAAGAAGAGCCGTAACCCTAACACGTACATATAAACCCTCAAAAAATGCTCACATTCCTCCGAGGCCTCGGGGGCTACATCCACCGAAGCGCAAGCACCCAAATGGAAGAGGGCACGACACATCCAACAAACTCGCCAAGCAGCAGCCCTTAGAGGTAGGGCCACAACCTCCAAACGAGCGCATCCACTCCTTTGAAGGTTCGAGAGGCTACTGTCGGGCACCAAAATAAAGGCACCCCAAAACAGGCCACAAAACCAGGCCCAAAAATGCAAAACCAGAAGCAGCCACAACGACGGCCCAACAAGAATGCAGCCCATTGAGGCCTTACACGCTGCTCCCCGACTCATCCGAGGCCTCTCCGTTGGAGCCTCAGACGAGAGCTAACTCCCCGACTCGTCCGAGGCCTCCCCGTCAGAGCCTCGGACGAGAGCTAACTCTCCGCCTTGTCCGAGGCTTCCATTCTAAGGCCTCGGACAAGCCCTTTGCTCTCCGTCCCGCCCGAGCCCCGCATCGGGGCCTCGGATAGGACGCACCGCGCTTCCAGGTCAGACCAAAGTCTTCAGACTTGACACATACCTGCTCTCGCCCCTCTACAGTCCTGGCCACGCCTTGGCAGGGGATGGGGGCTGTCACGTCGTGACTCGCTCCCATGCGGGGGACTTCGTCATCCCCCACCGTTGAGGCTATGCCCTCCACGGTGGGGCACTGTTTTGCCTAACCTCTGTGTCATGTCGAGTCACTGGAAGTCCCGGGACGTCGACTACCATGACAGAGGCCATCATCCAGCGTCACCGTAACACCCTAGGTGTTAAGCATGCATTAGAGGCATAAGTAATTCACATTAAGTGTCATTAAGCATGGCATGATCACCATTAAGCATGAAACCATAGGTTTCACCATCATTTCATGTGTGTGTTGCATTTTATTATAATTGCTTGCTATGATTGCTAATTAGGTAATTAATTATCATCAACAATGCCTGATCAAGTTTGGATCCATGTGCCAGCATTTTGAAAAGTTTTTAACAGAATTTTGTTGCAAAAAGAATTTGCAATTTGAAAGCAAAAAGAAATTTAAGTTGAAATTCCATTTTTAAAAAGCCTCTCTCTATTTTATACTCGCAATTCAAAATTTATGGGGAATTTCACTTTGACTCCAAAATGAAAAAGGTTCAGTTTAAAAAGTTCTACAACTTTTATTTTGGGCATTTCAACTGAAACTGCTTTTAAATTTGTCAAAAAGTAGCTTTTAATTCAGTTGCATTTGAATTCAAAATTTTCAAAAAAAGAGAAAATACTCACAAACGGCCGGGCCGTTTTATGCCCACGGCGGCCGCGGCCCAGCTCCCGCCAAGGCGCCCGCGCCAAGGCTGCGTCGTGGCCGACCAAACCTGAGCCGAGGCGCCACGCGCACACCGCGCCACGGCCGGTACGCCCGTGGCGGCGGACTCCCGGGGGCGGGGCCACGCCGGCATTTACCCGGCCACCCGCCCCCCGATTTGGAACGCCTGCCTCTCCATTTGCACTCGCCCACGCTGCTGCCGCTCCCCTCGCTCCACTACCCCGCGCAGCAGCAGCGGCAACGGCCGCCCGTCACCACGCGCGGTGAGCTCACGCCGCGCGCCGTTCCACGCCTACCCGCCCTCGCGACTAGCCCGGCCAGCGCACACACTCGCCATCACCCGAGCCACCACGCTGCACTCGCCATCGCCGATGCCGTCGAAGGTGAGGCCGGATTATGATTTCCGCGTGCGGGAGCTCACCCGAGCTCACGGGCGGCGTGGCAGGCATCCTTCGCGACTCCCCACTTCGCCGCCGTCGCACGCAGCGGTGTAACCGCTAGGAATTAGCGCTTCGCCGACGGTGTGCTCCATTGGTCCGAATTCAGGCCGATGGCCACCCCTCCGTGAGATCGCCGTCGCCATGGTCGCCGCCGTGCGCCATGCACAAGCTCGGAGGCTCGCCGCCCACCGGGCGCTCGACCCTCCAAATGGCCGAGCTGCGCGCTCACGGAGAGCCCCTCGAAGCGCAACACCACGGCCGGGCCGCTGAGCTGCCCGGCCGGCCACCGTGCCGCACCGCCGTCATCGCCCTAGCCGCCCACCGCTTTTAGCTCGCCACCGGCCGAAAGCTACGCCACCGGTGCGCCCGCGACAAGGAGCAAAGTGGTGCTACCCTCGCCGGCCGGGCAACCCGCCGCCGCCGAGCTAGGGGCCGGCCAACGGCCGCCCCGCCCGGGCTGGCTGACCGGTGGGGCCGGGTTTGACCCAGGGCCCGCACGTCCACCGCCCACGGTCCACCGGACCGAGCCCATGTAGCTTTAGGGTTTCGGTTTTGTTTTTATTCTTTTCTAGAAATACATTTAAAAAGCTTATAAAATCATAACTGGCGCAAATATGATCCAAATCTGGTGAGACTTGTTTTGCTAGGTTGCTTGTGAGTAGATCTACCAGGGAAAAATATGAAATACCAATTTTGTGATGTTTTCCTGTGCAGTTTTATTTAATTGTTGAAAATGCTGAAAACTGAGTAAATGCATAGTAAATGAAATATAGCTCAGAAAAAATATGATTCTTGTTTTGTTAGACTTGATATATGATATACTTTCTGGGAAAATTATGTGCCATGCAGTTCCTGTGTAAAAATATTGAAATGTGATTTAATTGCATTTAAGACTGTTTGTTTGTTTATTTTATAGTAATTAATTTATGTGGAGTTATGGCTTGATAATTTGTGATGACTGCTCTTGTGCTAAAAAGTTCTAAATAAAAATATAAAATCTGTTGTTTAACACTTTTCACAATACAAAGTAATTAAAAGTGGTTAGAGAAGAGGTATGCACATACTCGGTAAAGTGAATTAGAATGTTAGTAGAGAGGAGATATGCACCTACTCACAAAATAAACTGTTAATCATCCTTATTCATGAGCATCGCACCTATGCATTCTTTATGCTTATACATGTGCATCGCATCATACGGAGTTCGCAGGAGGGCCCCTAGTTTCCCAAAGACGAGGAGAATCCAAAGTGGAGGGGCAGCATCCCGAGGACCCCGAGGAGGAGCGTAAAAGCGTAAGAGGAAGACCTGCCCGAGTGCCCGAATCACCGCGCCCAAAGACCTTTGAGCAAGGCAAGCCCCGGAGCATTTCCTTACCTATGCTTTCTAACAGTCTAATTATGCTTTATGATTGATGCATTAAGTATAGGAGTTATGTGCAACCGTTAATGCATTATATCCTTGTTTACCCTTGATTATCCTGCCTTGCTTACCCTGCTAGTCTAGGGCGAGTTTATTGCTTAGCTTGGTTAGACGGTAAAAGTCGGGTGATTTCCTGTCATCCGCGAGTATAGGTGGTTACTTATGATTGATGGAAAGCTTTATATTGATATCATCTGGTTATTGGTTATGGCTGTGATAATTAGAGACCGGACGGAGTCTTATGGGGTTGTTGGACTATAGTGATTCCGTCTGTATCGATTAAGGACCGTGCCGTTGCGCGTCCTTCGAGTCATGTTGAACGCATGCCTCACACTTAGCTGGCCGGATAAGCCGTTCTGACCGTGAAGCCTAACACTATCCAGGCCGGCTCTCGATCCGTTCGCACCGTACTGGAGAAGGATGGGGGACCACAGGGGCCCGAAGAGTAAGTCCGAGGTCCAGCATGGCTGGCTAAGGCAGTCGGGCGGCCCCTTGGTACGGTGGTTCCGGTCGAAACCGCGTTTTGTTCCCGGATATGTGCCACGGTAACCTGTAGCTCACTTTAGTGGGTGAGTGTGGTTTGTGTGAGGAATACCCCCTGAGATCAGTAGTAATCGATTCGAATCGCCATCGTTCCTGGACAGTGAACACTTGACTTGAGCTACGCCATCGAAGTAATGATTATGGAACGTGGTTAAAGATGATGATGAATTAAGTTGTTATGATTATGGTTACTATTTAATTGCTTAACCATGATTAATATATTACAATGATGCTTAGTATAGGTGTTCACCTAGCATAAATAGTAATGAATAAGCTGAGTTGTCACTATAAAATGGTTACCACTGTTTTTCTGCAAATGAGTCGAGCTATCCCCTGGTAAAGCCTGTCATACTCCTTGGAGTCTTTTTATTTAAGTCGACGGGTAAGTCTAGGCTGAGTAGCTTCTCGTACTCGGGGTTTGTCCTGCTTGTTGTTTATGCAGATGGCCATACCTACCACGGGTATTGCGAGACCTGCTTATATCCAGTGGATTAAAGTACCAAAGGGCATGGTCATTCTTACTATTCTTCCCACTTGCTTTTGTGGATTGATCATCAGGCTGGCACTGTATTAAACTTTAAAGTACGTGTGTGGGTTGAGCTTTTAAAACTACTTTGCTTTCGCTACTTAAATTGAGACCTGGTTTGTAATAACTCTAATTTCCGTACTCTGATGTTATTGAACTATTTGTGAAATGTTGTAACATGTGAATGGTGACGCTAAACTTGTAGGATCTTGGTTGATGATGTTTGGTGTGAAATCCTTCGAGATTTTCGGACTACCGGGTTTATAAGGGCTTAAGTGTACTAATTACTTGCGTGGCGAGTGGTTTTTTGCACTTATGCTTTTATAAATTGGGCAGTTCTGTTACATACCGGCATCGAGCAAGGTTTAGCGACATCGTTCACATGTGTATTTAAAATAAAAGCATTTGGTTTTAAAACTGAATTTTTAACTTATAGATCTATAAGTCTTTTCGAGAAAATCTTAATTGCAAATTAAGAGTATGCCGATGGTCATATCCTTTATGCCCAATTAAGGACACTAGGTGGTTATTTAAGTACTAACTTGGGGGCTTGCATCATATTTTCTTTTCACTATTGCCCATGCAAAGAAGATAATTGTATGGGTGCCATTCGCTTGAATGGTAATGTATGGTTCAAAAGCCTCTATGCCTCGGTAAGTGTGAGTTGTGGGAGCATGATTGTCCAACCAAATGATCTAGGGAGTGCTAGTATGATGTTTGGAAGTACTTACATATCAAAACCATGTATTTACCAAGGTGTTTAATTGTGGGTTGTGCCGTCTGTTGAGACGATGTCGTCATGAGGATGAGGATCGGGTAGTTGTACTACATGTGCGTGTATTTGGGAATGCACGTATGTGTGAGTATTTAATCTTTACTTATCAGCAGTGCATTATATTCATACTGTTGGGATGGACTGAAGTGGATTTTCTGCAGGTACATAACAGCGATTCATGTAGAACGCCTAGTTATACGCTATGAGAGAACGTTGTGTGCCACCGTTTATACCGCTAGAAATTATTTTTGTTAAGTTTGTGAGAACGTAAGTTACGTGCATACATCATGTTTGTTCATCCCATGTCATTGCATTTATTCTTTCCTTATAAATTGGTTATTCTGTTAAATAAAATTTGATAATTAATAACTTATCTCACTTGGGGTAATTTTCTAACAGATGGCTCGCACCAAGCAGACTGCGCGCAAGTCCACAGGGGGCAGGGTACCCCGCCGACAGTTGGCTCCTCGCACAGTTATCAGAGAGGACCACTTTCTAGGGGAGTTTGGCATGCCCACTCTCCTCTGGAGGGTGCTTAGCCACGCCGGCTATACTGAGGGGCAGACACCTGTTTATTCCTAGGTCACTGAGGAGCCCAGCAATGGAGATGATATGATACACGTGGAGGTGACAGTTCCACCTCTTGCTGAGGACTCGGAGTGGACCGGTTGGCGCATCAGGGCCAACGATGTCACACCTCAGGAGGGCGCTAGCAGGGCCGTGTTCTTTGTCCTGCGCTCCATCATGGGCACCTTTCTACTGAGTCTGGCACAGGCTCTGGCAGGAGTCTTTTCGAGGGGTGATCCCTTGGATACGGTTTGGGAGCAGTCGCCTAACATGTCCCGCTGGCCTGGGGTGGATGAGATTGAGGATAGCGACAATGCCGCTATGAGCGCTATGTATGCTATGATAAAGACCTATGATGCCACCCAGTCGGCTATGTACAAGGTGGGTGACTGGAACAAGGCTATGCAGAAGGATATGAGGAAGATGGAAAGGAGGCACGCAGCTCGAGTCCAGCAGTTAGAGGAGCAGTTGAACAATATCGCAGCTGACAGGGATCATGCCCTAAATAGAGAGGAGGCAGCAGGTCATGAGATCAACCGCCTACGCGCTCAGGTTGATCGCCTGAGGGAAGGCGAAAGGAACAGTGACTGCATGATGGGACGTTTGGTTGAGGAGCGGAATAAAGCCCGGTACGAGGTGCACCAGCTGGGGCATATGCTTTTTGACAGAGAGTACTACATCGAGCAGCTACACGAGGAGTACCACGAGCTGTACAACTAGCTCCACCCCTACCACCAGCTTGGAGCTGCAGAGATGGAGCCCGGAGCGTCGCTGCTGACGGAGGAGAGGAGGACGCCGACCTACCACCAGCACCTGCGCCCGCACCTGCAGGAGACGCCGACGTCCTTGACGCTGTGTCTGACGTCGAGAGCGAGCACAAGTAGGCTAGTAGCTTCATCGCTAGTCTTAGATGCGCTTTTGCTTCTTTTGTTGTTGTCATGTAATCCTTATGAGATGTGAGACTCATGTGTTGGATCTTCATGTATGTGGTGATACCCGAACGCCTAAAGTCCAGTGTATGTATGCTGGCAATTTTGGATGTTGTATGCCACGGATAATGCTCTTAAGTAATATGATTAGTGATGTTATGAATTGTGAAAATGAATCTTTGTGCCTTTGTGTTGTTGAATGAATTTATTTTCTTCCAATAATTCATTGGTATGACTATTACATTCGCTTACAATGTTGTAACATCACCTAATAATTGCTTGTTACCGAAATATGCAGATGGTGGGAACACGCCGCACCGCTAGTGGCAATGTGATTGATGAGGGCACTGCCGCCAGTGGAGGCAATGGTGGTAACAGTGGAAACGGTGGCAACGAGGAAACGGAGGAGATGATGGAAACCCCAGAACTGATCTACCACCACCACCACCCCCACCATTGACCGCGGAGCAGCTGTTTCAGCAGTTCCTTGGCAGTCAGCGCAACATGAAGGCCACATTGCGCGATATCGCGGCCAACACTAGCCATGGAGGCCATTGAGGTCAACATGTCAACCAAGACAAAGACTTTCAAGGATTTCCTCGACACCGACCCACCAAAGTTCTTGCAAACTGAAGAACCTATCGAAGCCCTTGAATGGATTAACACCATGGAAGATAAGTTCCGTCTTTTTCGTATGACTAAATCATTGAAAGTTGAATATGGAGCTCATCACCTTCAGGGGCCAGCTGGAATCTGGTGGTCTCATCAACGCACCACCTACCCACCCAACGCTCATATCACGTGGGACCAGTTCACTAGGGTGTTCCGCAGCACCTATATTTCCCCTGGAGTGATGGCTATGAAAGTGTTGAAATTTATGAAGCTTGCACAGGGCAACAAAACTATGACTGAGTATCTCCATGAGTTCAACAACTTGTCCCGCTATGCTCCTGGCTACGTTGATACTGAAGAGAAGAAGATTGCCAGTTTCAAGAGAGGCCTCAACACTAAAATGGCAAAGACAATGGGCATCAACCGCAGTATCACCTTCAATGAGCTTGTCAGTGACTGTCTTACGCAAGAGAACAACAACAACCTTCACACTGCCTCGAAGAATCGCAAGAGAGGCTTCGAAGCAGGGTCTTCTCAGTACAGGGCTCCTATGGCAAATCGCCCGCAGTATCGTCCTTCGGCACAAGGTTCTAGGTTCCGAGCACCAACTCCGGGGAGGAATCCCACTACTCCACCACCTCCGAAGAACCAGAGGGCGTATAGGCCTCCCGTACCTCAGGCTCGTGCCAAGGCAGATGGCTCCACGGCAGCAGCACCAGCCGTGAGGGGCCCATGCTTCAACTACAACCAACCTGGGCACTTTGCCAAGTACTGCCCCTATCCCAAGAAGCAGACTACCTACCAAGCTCGAGTGCATCATACAACTGTAGATGAGATTCCTGAAGGAGAGCCAGTCACAGCAGGTACGTTTCTTATCAACCAACACCTTGCAGTTATTTTGTTTGATTCTGGATCATCGCATTCTTTCATGAGTCAAGCATATGCACGATCGCATGAGTTGGAACTTAAGCAGCTAGAGTATGGATACCGTATAAGTTTCACCGGTGCGGAAGTTATATCTAATCAGTTGCTTGAAGGAGCAGTCCTTATGATGGATAGCAAGTGCTATAGAGTTAATTTGGTAATTATGCCCGGTTTAACATTGGATGTTATCTTGGGGATGGATTGGATGAAGGATAAGCAAGTAGTGATTGATACAGTAAATAGAACAATTACCCTGAAGGACCCTGAGGGTGATGGCACTTTCCAAGTATTATTGCCTCGGGTAGCAGACATATCCAAGTTAACTTATGCTATTCAAGCTTCTTCCCTTTCTGAGATTCTAGTGGTATGTGAGTTCCCTGATGTTTTTTCTGAGGAGTTACCTGGGTTACCGTCTGATAGGGAGATTGAGTTTACAATCGACCTTTTACCTGGTACAGCTCCGATATCCAAGACACCATACCGTATGCCACCAAATGAGTTAGCAGAGTTGAAGAAGCAGTTGTTTGAGCTTTACAAGTTAGGGTTCATTAGACCAAGTACCTCTGAGTAGGGTTGTCCTGCTCTGTTTGTGAAGAAGAAAGATCAGTCTTTGAGGCTGTGTGTTGACTATCGGCCACTCAACGCCGTAACAGTTAAGAACAAGTATCCTCTTCCGAGAATTGATATTTTGTTCGATCAGCTATCCAAGGCCAAGGTGTTCTTCAAAATTGACTTGAGATTAGGGTATCATCAAATCAAGATTCGCCCGTCAGATGTGCATAAAATTGCGTTCATTACTAGATACGGGTTGTATGAGTATCTCGTTATGTCTTTTGGCTTGACGAATGCTCCTGCATACTTTATGTATCTAATGAATTCAGTCTTTATGCTGGAATTGGATAAGTTCATGATTGTATTCTCAGATGACATTCTGGTTTACTCTGCAAATAGAGAAGAGCATGCTCAGCATTTGAGAGTTGTGTTAACCCGACTTAGAGAGCATAAGCTGTATGCCAAGTTTAGCAAGTGCAAGTTTTGGCTAAAGGAAGTTGCTTTCCTTGGCCATATCATATCTGAAGGTGGTAGCTCAGTTAATCCAAGTAAGGTATAGGAAGTTATGGATTGGAAGGCATCAACGTCAGTTCATAAAATTCGGAGTTTTCTTGGAATGGTAGGGTATTATCGCCGTTTTATTCTAGATTTCTCTAAGATAGCCAAGCCGATGACGAGTCTGCTACAGAAAGATCACAAGTTTATCTGAACAGAGGAGTGTGAGGCAGCTTTTCGCACCTTGCGAGAGTTGCCAACCACTGCCCCTGTTCTGGCACAGCCAGATATCGAGAAACCTTTTGATGTGTATTGCGATGCATCGAAGATTGGTTTGGGTTGTGTGTTAATGCAAGATGGCTGAGTCATTGCTTATGCTTCACGTCAGCTGAGGAAACATGAAGGCAACTATCCAACGCACGATTTAGAGTTAGCTGCAGTTGTGCATGCATTGAAGATTTGGAGGCATTATCTGCTGGAAAATGTGTGTAATATCTACACCGATCACAAGAGTCTCAAGTATATCTTTACTCAGCCCGAGCTCAACATGAGACAGCGAAGATGGTTAGAGCTGATCAAGGACTACAACTTGCAAGTCCACTATCACCCTGGCAAGGCAAACATAGTTGCAGATCCTTTGAGCCGCAAGTCACATCACCATGCTGTAGAGCCGTTGTTTAAAGATGGGTTCAATCTGTTGCATCCTGCAGTCTTTCACAATATCTAAGTTCAATGTTCTCTAGATCAACAGATAATGGAAGGCCAAAAGACTGATTCTGGCATCTATCACATCAAAGAGAAGATGAAGAAGGAACCAACCAAGCATTTCAGGCTCGATGATAATGGCGTACTTTGGTTCGACAACCGTCTTGTCGCATCGAAGGGCCGTGAACTCAAGAACAAGATGATGGATGAAGCC